>PVIC010002607.1:0-75755 GCA_004025085.1 Thryonomys swinderianus
TTTTTGCTTTTTGGAGACAGGGTCTCGCTTTGTAGTTCAGGCTGGCCCTGAGCTCACTATGGTGCCCAGGCAAGCTGCCGCGAACTCAGCAATCCTCCTGTCTCTGCCTCCCAAGTGCTGGAATTACAGGCGTGAGCTACCACGCCCAGCATTATATGTGGTAACCGGGGATCGAACTCAGGTCCTTGCGCTTGCGAGGCAGGCGCCGGAACCACTGAGCTAACCCTCCGGCCCAAGAGTGAATCTTTTTACATATGGCTAGAACTGATTTAAATTAGTCAGAGAGGGAAAAAATAAATTAACCTGAGAAAAGTAAAAATGTTAGTAATTATCTTAAACTTTTAATCTATTTGTATGTGTATGCTCAGGTCAGGAATTTAGTTCAGTGGTTCCCACCTCTGCTTGCAAGCAAGGTGGAGTTTGATCCCAGGTAACCACACACCACAGTGCTGGGTGTGGTGACTCATACCCAGCAGCAATCAGTACCACACACATCCCAAGGTTGGGAGTGGTGGCTCACGCCTATAATCCCAGCACTCAGGAGGCAGAAGTTGGGGTATTGCTGTGAGTTCCAGGTTTGCCAGGGCTACTTACTGAGCTCAGGGCCAGCCTGAACTACAAAGCAAGACCCTGTTTCAAAAAAAAAAAAAAAAAAGAAAAAAAAAGAATTCCAGCACTTGGGAGGCAGAGGCAGGAGGATTGCTGAGTTCAAGGCTTGTCTGAGCTACATGTGAGCTCAGGGCGAGCCTGAATTACAAAGTGAGACCCTGTCTCAAAAAAAAAAAAAAAAAGAATCTGTATGCTCATTGAATTCATCTTTTAGTTTACAAAAAGTAAGAGACATGGTCTTAGCATTTTTCTTTTTATAAACTATAACAATGTTACCATAATTGAAAACAGACAACTTATTTTATTTTTCAGATCATGCACAACATCCTTGAGGCAAATCAATAAAATTATTGAACAACTTAGCCCTCAAGCCGCCACCAGCAGAGACATCAGCAGGAAACTAGATTCTGTAAGACGACAAAAGTATAACAAGGTGATTCCAGATAATGCATTGCATATTATAGTTCTGAAAAGTTACTGATGAAACTCATTGAATAATTTAGCATAGTAACACCTATACAGGGAAAGCAAATATGTATAGTTACAGTAGAGATTTTGAATTGCTCTTATATATTTAATTTGTCAGTGGTTTCCCTTTCACTCCCTCTGTTACACAGTAACATGGAGAGTGGACACACATACAGATGCACACATGTGCGTGCCCACCTGCCATCTCCCTGTGTGAGAGGCCCCATGTGCTCTTCATCCTCCTTTGCCTGACCCTGCCATGGTCTTCCTGTTATCATCCTGCTTGGCTGCTGCCGGACCCCCACTTAGTCCTTTTCCACTGAACTCTTTTTCTGTTTAGCTCTTGCACAGATTGCCTTCTGGTTGATGTAACCTTTCCCCCTCACACTTGTGTTTTCTCTCCTCTGAGGCTGGCCATTCATCCCTTCCTCAGCCTTAGCCAGCACCCGGCCACAGTGGGGCTACACTCAGGGATGTTAAAGATGTTGAGTGATTTTTTATGAGGTTTAAACTTTAAGGGCCCCTTCACTGAAATACCCTATAGTAGGTGGGAATTACTAGTTCTTAATCATTTTGGCTCTGGTGGTGTCTTTGTGTTGCTGAGTTCCATGTGTGAATGGGTACTCCTTTCACGTGGCCTCCTTTTCCTTCTACCATGATCAATTATCTTTATCACATATCTCTCTTCCCTTGAGAAGCAGCAGTCAGAGGACAGAGCTAGCAGTGGCCTGGAGCACACAAGATCCCCTGTACCAGAGAAAGGACATTTGGCCTATTCTGGGAGCATGTGAGCTAAATTGAATTGCAGAAGCCTTTGATCTTTGACTTTGGTAGGCCAGGATTTCCAGGGTGGAGAGGACCAGATATGGCCCCTTGAGGTTCTGATTCAACCTAATGAAACTTTCTTATCTTTCTTTAGCAGATCTTTGATGTTTAGAGTTAGACTGTTCAGAAAGAAAGTAGGATTTTACTGAGAGGCTGATGAAGAAAATGTATTACAGGTCATTGGCAGGTACCATTTGTATTTTAAGATTTCCTCTTGCTCCATATTCATATTGGAGTTGAAATATTTTGTGTATGATCCAGAACATGCTAGGCAAGCAGTCTATCTCTGATGGATTGAAAACATTCTTTTCCCTGTGGAGAGGAGCCTTGTTCATTGAGAAGATGAGTTCTGATGTCAAGGGAGGCAAGACAGAGGGGCATCTTGGGTGGGTAGTGTAATGAGGCACTGCAGGGTGCGTTTGTCCTTGGAACTTTTGTGACTAGGCAGAATGTTGGAAAGGGTGTCATAAATATTGTAGGTTGTCAGGGGAGTGACTCTTAACTGACATCTGTGATTGTGTTTCTTGCCTCTGAGGCCTGCTACCCTCCAGAGCCCCTTGGCTGGTGAGGTCAGAAACATGAGAGGTTCTGTGTGTGTCTAGTATGTCATGGGGACCGAGTAGGACAGTCCTGCTTCTCTGGTCAGTTTGCATGATGTGAGCTTAGGCGTGTGCAGAGCTAGTGGTGTGCTGTGAAGCAGGACTTGTGCTGGAGAGTAGAAGTTGCTTGAAGAAAGTTCTTGATAATGATAGCAATGTATGGGGCCAGAGATTTAGCTCAGTGGTTCTGGCGCCTGCCTCGCAAGCGCAAGGTCCTGAGTTCAATCCTGGTAACCACATATAATGTTGGGTGTGGTGACTGACACCCACCAGCAATCAGTACCACATACCACAGTGCTGGGCGGGTGTGGTGGCTCACGCCTGTAATCCCAGCATTTGGGAGGCAGAGACAGGAGGATTGCTGAGTTCGAGGCTTGCCTGGGCTACATAGTGAGCTCAGGGGCCAGCCTGAACTACAAAGCGAGACCCTATCTCAAAAAAAAAAACAAAAGCAATGTATGGGGCTTGTGTTTCTTTTTCACGTTATTCATGATTACAGTTTTGAAATTCTGTAGTATTATCTTTTTGTATTTAACAATAAATCCTTGCCTTGCTGTGTTCTGTGTCTGGTATTCACCATTCAAGGAGCAGCAGCTGAAGAAGATCAAGGCAAAGCAGAAGCGCCTTCAGGCTGTCCTTGGTGGAGCGGAGGTGAGAGTGGAGTTGGAGCATGGTGGCCTAGAGGAGGAGGAGGACCCAGGTGAGGGCGCAGCAGCAGCTTCCAGAGTTCTGAGTGGGTGTTGGTGTCACTGGGTCAGTACGGAGCTCCTTGAGTCTTTGCCTGGGCTTTGGGAAAGCAAAACAAAACAGAAAATAATACATTGTTCTGCTTTAGTGTTAAAATTGGCTTCAGAAATTTTATTCCCTGCAGAATTAAACCTCTTGAGTCATGTGGAATTTATAGAGAATGAAAGTAAATTTGGGCTGGAGATTTAGCTCAGTGGCACCCAGCCTGCCTTACAAGCACAAGACCCTGAGCTCAATCCTCAGTACAATGTGTGTGTGTGTGTGTGTGTGTGTTTTTAACTCCTTTCACTGGAGGCTACCAATGCACATTTTGTTTTATGTTTAGTAATTGGAAACCATTAGCCTTCGTCTATTGTTAGGTTGATAAAGATGCTTACATCTCAAATGAGGTATGTTTTGGATGCTCAGCATCATCAGTCAGCACCTGTGGAGCTGCTCTGCCTCTCTGTAAGGACTGTATTTGGTTTGGTCCATTCTGCTGTGTAATAGAAGTCCTTCAGGCTAAACTGTCGCAGCCACAGTTCCATTCACATTTCTGCTTTGGATGGTTGTCTTTGGGAAAGGAGGATGTATAAGTTCTGGAACTAAATATCTTTTCTGAGGTGTGTGTGTGTGCGTGTGTGTGTGTGTTTCTTTCTGTGTTTTCAAATTGTTAGTTAGTGGTCATGTAGTACAATTGTTTAAGCTTTCTAAGCAAGTATTTTCTTCTAGCTCCAGAGGGTTAAATGCTCAGACAAGAGAATTATTATGAAGAACACAACAACAGGTCATAGAAAAAAATATTAGACGTGCTTCTGAAATTAGTCTCACAAGATTTCTTGGTCCTATGACCAGGTCTTCCTGCTATGGGGTGCTGTACTCTCCTTGGTAAAGGGTATTTGTTCCTGTCCAGCTGTCTAAAACCTGCTATCTCTCACTTTTCTTACTGCTTTGGGAACACTCTGTCCAGTGTTGATAGATTCCCCCTGAAATTCAAGATCCCACCCACCCTGAACTACCTTTCAGCCTGTTGACAGTTGCTATGCTTCCCATGTCTGCTAGAGAACCTGTCTCCCCTGGTTTCTTCTAAACACTCTCACCACACCTGTGTCGTTATTTTTGGCTGCTTTTCTGGCATTACCTTAAAATGCTGATTTTCTGAGGATTTCTTGTTGAGAGCCCTTCTTATTCTTTTGCTACTTGAATAGTCTTATTCCCAAGGCTTTTGTAGCCACCTAGGTTCTGACTTTGTACAAATCTGCAGCAGCTCTGTGTTTTGAGCCTCAGATCATTATATTCTGTCCAGGCAACATTTGTCCAGGCAACATCTTCTTCCAGTGAACTCTCCCTTCCACCCTACCTGCAGCGTAAAGCAGCAGAATGCCTATGAGCCTTAGCCTCAGGGTAGGCTCTGCATTGCCAGGTGGGGGCCTTCACTACCTTGTCAGTTTGTAAGTCTCTATGAGTCTGTGCAGTAGGCATAGTGTAAGTGCAGTAACCCTCACTGCTACCCATGTGTGGCCTAGAGGGTATCTTTCCCTGCTGCCTGAAGAGTGACCCATTTTATGGGGTCACAATTGAGCCTGCCTGATGGTCTTCTGGAAGTGGGTGGATGAAGACCAGTTACAGATAAAGCAACTGCGGAGGCAATGGGACCACTCATTCTCATTTTCTTTATTCCTCATACTGAACAGTGTAGGAATAGAGGAAAAGAAGCACAGAACATAAGGATGAGAAAGAAAGCCACCATTATTCATGAAATACATGATGGTTTATGTAGATATTTCAAAAGAAGGGGCAGGTAAGCTATTAGAATTACTCTGTGAATTTAACAGTGTTACTGAATATGTGACTAGTATATAAAAGTCACTTTTGTTCACCAGAAAATACAGGTGCCAACTGTAGATAAAATCAAATGCATAAGCTGGGTATGGTAACATGTGCTTGTAACCCTAGGTGACTGGAAAGCGGAGCTGTTGGGGCTATAATTTCAAGGCCAGCATGAGCAATTTTATAAGACTCTGACTCAGAATTAAAAGGAGAAGGGATATGGCTTAGTGCTAGAGTGCTTGATTAACATGCTCCTGGGTTCAATCCTCAGCACAGAAAAACAAAAATTAAAAAAATCCTAGAAATAAATTTAGCAAAATTATAGTTTTTGGCAGTGTTCCCTACATTAGAAACTATACCATTGAAAGTTTAAGAATACTTTAGTAAATGGAGAGGTATACTATGGTCATAGATTGGATGATACAGTATTATATCATTCTTCTAACTAGCTACAGTTTCAGTGAAACTCCAATATAGATATCAGGTTTTTTGTTATTTATTTATTTATTTATTTATTTACCAGTAGTGGAAATTGAACTCAGGACCTTGTGCTTGTCACTGAGCTACATCCCCATTCCAAGATTTTTGTTTTTTAAAGGCAAAAGAAATGAAGAAAGAAGTATAGGTTAAGGGTTAAGGTCATTACCAATCTGATTTTAAAATTTGTACAAAGCTGTATCGGGCTAAGAATAACCAAGGTGATCTTAAAAGAGGAACAGTGTCAAGATTGGTCATAAAGCTATAGTGATTACAACAGTGTTTTTATCACAGGAGTAACTGGCTGGCCAATGGAACAGAATAAAGGCCCAGCCAGTAGGCCTACCAGTGCATGCCTGCCTAACCTGTGAAAGAAGTGGCTGGCAGTGCTGTGGAAAAGAGCTCAGTGATGCTGGGTTAATCCACATGGAAACACAGTGGCATCCATTGCACCATGCACAGAAATATGAGTAAATTCTAATGATGCTACAGATCTGAATGTTAATGATAAAATTAAGCTTTTAGAATAAAACAGCAAGAACATTTTTATGATTTGGGGGTCAGCAGAGAAAGAATATAAAAATCTCCCTGTAAAGGAAAAAAGTTTTAAGTGTAGTGTATAAAAAGTAAGCCTTCTGTTTGTCTAGAGATAGCATTTAGAGAGTGAAAGGTAAGCTGCAGAGTGGAGAACTTTCAGAACACATAGGAACCAAGGGACTTAGATCTACAAAATTTAAAGAACTAAGCTTTTTTTTTAAAAGGAAGACAAGGAGAAAAATGGGTCAAAGACTTGAGCATTTACTACACAAAAGATCAGCAAGTCTATGAAGGGCACTTTGTTTCTGTAGTCATCAGGGAAATGCAGATTATGGCTGGAGTGTGGCCCAACTTCCAGAGTAGTCAGAGTGAATTGCAAAGTAGTGGACAATTGGAGCTAATACATGGGTAGAACATAAAGCAGTACCAAGCTGCAGATATCTTAGGTGGTACTACTAAAGCTTAACAAACCCTGAGAAGTACATATCACCAAGGATGTGTACCCAGGGTATATAGCAGCATTATTTATAGTAGTCAAACCTGCATACCACCCAGATGTCCATTATCAGTGGGAGTGAGAGACCTACACTGTGGCCGTACAGAATAATTACAACAGCTAAGCAGCCGCAGCTTCATTCAGCCCGTCGGTGTGCATTGCTCAGGTTAAGGCTGAGAGAACACAGGTGGACACAGGCACATACACAGTCCATCTGCAGCAGGTCCAGAGCCAGTACAACTTGGCCACCATTGCTCCTGGATTTTTTAGTGATTACTGTGACTTGATCTGGATGCTGGTATATGACTCTATTTTTTTTTTCCTCTGAGTATTTATTGAGCTTAGAATTTGTGCATTCTTTGTTCTGTATTTTAGTGGAAGTTTAATTAAAAACTGGCTGTGGTACTACTGTTGGTCTGCATGACTGATAGGTTTTAGAATATGAATTCCTTCATGTTTAGCAGGTGGGCAGTTGCACTTGGTGACAGGAGTGATTTCTGGGTGACTTTACACATGCTGTGGAATATTCTTCCATTTTATTTCACTTCTTCAAGTCGGTCCATGACCAGCAGACCTTCGGCAGTGAGGGGAGTATTCTGTATTGTCTGTGTGGTAGCCATCAGTCATGTATTTTAGGCATTTGCAATATGGCAGGTGCTATTGTGAAATTCAGATTTTAGCTAATCTAAATTTAAATAGCTGCAGATCCTACTGTATTGAACAGTGCAGAACTAGCATTTTGCTCTTACAGTTTAGGTTCATGCTGCTCCCATAGCTATCTACTTTCAGTTTTATTGTCTTTTGAGTCAGGGTCCGTGTGAATATTGGTGTATTAGCAATTATGTGGGAACTTGGGAGATCACTGCTGTGGGCTACTCCTTGGTTAATAAGGAAACATAGCTAACTACATCTGTAACTAATTTATATACTAACAGGTCTATCTTTGGATATACAGAGTATTTATCTAATGTTATATTTTTATTTGAATTCGAATTTATTTTAACTGCTACATAAAAAGGAAAACATACATGAGTACCATGATATTTTCATACATATGTATGTTGCATAATCTTTAAATTAGGCTGGACATACCTGTTTTCTCACATAATTTATCATTTCTCTGTGATGAAAACATTCAGGTTCCTCCTTCTGGCTTTTTGGAGTATGTTGTTGTTATGAACCACCCTTCTGAAGGTGGCACCCCTGAACTTCCTGCCCTGACTGTGCCTTAGCATAGTGCCCAAAGGTCCCCAGGCTCATGGACCTGCCGTGCCACTCACTTTTGAGAGAGCCCATGGCTGAGTGAGAGCATGCTCATGTGTCCTCCTGTGTGGGCTCAGTTTATTTCACACAATGGTCTCCAGTTCCCTCGGTCATCCCAACTGAGAGCCCTTTGTCTTTGATTATGGCTGGATAGCTAGCATCCAGTGGTACCACCTTCACACAGTGATCTCTGGGAGGAAAATTCCTGGGGAATCACTTTTCGAGCAGGAATATATAAATATGCCATGGTATGTGCTATCATGAATTTTACTCTGAAGATGTACTGTACTGAATTTGTGAGTTCTTGGTAGTTGCCTCCTGTTGACCGAATAGATTAGCATTTCTGATGTACTCTGGGAAGTTCATGCTGGTCCGCATTCCCATTCTGTTTCAGAGCCCGGCCCATCCTGCCTGGGCAGCATGCTCATGCCTGCACAGGAGACTGCCTGGGAGGAGCTCATCCGCACCGGCCAGATGACACCATTTGGTACCCAGGTCCCTCAGAAAATGGAGAAAAGACCTAGAAAACTAATGCTCAATGAGGCATCAGGCTTTGAGAAGTATTTGGCAGATCAAGCAAAACTATCTTTTGAAAGGAAGAAGCAAGCTGCTAATAAAAGGGCATCCAGAAAAGCCCCAACCTTGGTCAAGTCTGAGTCAAGTGCACAATCAAAAGAAAATAAACAGAAGCAGAGAAGCAAAGATCTCTCTCCAATAGACAGGCGTTTGAAGAAGCACATCAGGAAGCTCCAGAAGAGGGCGCTGCAGTTCCAGGGGAAGGTGGGGCTGCCCAGGGGGAAGAGGCCCCTAGAGGCGGAGACAAGGCTGCAGGCCAAGGGAGACTCCGAGGGGGAGGAGCCGGGGTCCTTCCCCACAGAGCGGGAGGAAGAGGAAGATGGGGAAGAGGCAGGGACTGAGCTGTCTGGAGGTGGCGCAGACTGTGAGCTGAGGCCTATGCTCAGGGGCCAGAAACGTCTCCGGAAGAAAGTTCCAGTGCTGGAGAGTGATGACAACTTTTCCCCAAGTTCTGGGGAAGAAGTGGAAGCCACAGAAGGAGGAGGAAGAAAAGGTCGAAAAGTAGCAAGATGCCGTGATGATGGAGATGAAGATTATTATAAGCAGCGGTTAAGGTCAGTCTTGCTTGGTGCTGGGCAGCAGCTTAGTACTATGTAAGGATTCTAGATGCAATTGGCTGTGCTTACCCTGTCAGTGCCAAGGTGGGACTTCCACAGCTGTAGGCCGCTTGGGAGTGCCGACTCCTTCCTGTAGCTGACTCGAAGGTGCTACTTCTGGGCCTTTATTCAGATCATAGCAGATCTTGGAGGAAGAGGTCAGGGAGAGGCTGAGACAAGAACCCCAAGAGGACCAGAGTGTGAGCTGTGTACAGGCCCTTGCTTTGTGTGGTCCCCTGCAGTGAGTATCAGGACCGGCAGAGGCTATCCTGTGCACTCCTCCTGGGGCTTGACTTTGAGCTTTGTTTCCCTTTGAAACATGGTAGCAGCTGCGGGGATTCCAGTATGCTCTTATAAATCCCCTTTCCGTGCTCAAGAAAACCACCCTTTGGAGAATTGTAACCACCATCATGCCAAAAGTACCTTTGTGGGTACTGTTGACAACTGCCCATGATCCCAGCTCAGATCCAGCCTTCTCAAAGCTATGCACCAGAGTTGTTTAAAAATAAGTTAAGGAACTGTGGCTTAAATCCATACAGTAGTATGTAGCCCAGTGGCTTCTACTGGTCCTCTCCTCTGCAGCTTTATTTATTGTGCACACTTAGTACATGTTACATTTTTTGAGGACTATTGCTCAATATTCTGGGACTGTGAGTAGTATTGGACCTTTTCTTAATTACTGTAGAAGATTAATAAAAGTGTTAATCTTCACATATCGATTATAAATGGAACAATATATATTCTCATTAAACTGGGTCAATATTAAATATATTTAAAATATAACAGTATTTTGATCAAGAGCAATTTATTTTGATTGAATTTTAAATATAAGCATAGTTTAATTTCACAGCAATAAAGTTTGTCTTAATAATGTTAAGATTTTAAAACAATTTATTATTTCCAAAGCCATATCATAAGCCAGATTTTTTTGCTAAAGTTACAGTAAAATCTCAAATGAATTTCAGAAATATCAATAACTAATTGCTGTCGAAATATGATAGCTCTTAAAATTTTATAGCTCCTTATTAAGTCTGTTGAGCTGCAGATACCCATACTAGAATGTGTTACTTCTCCTTTGGTACTCTTTGAATTGGGGATGTAAAGAACAAAAGTCAGGATCGAGGAGCACAGAACCTTTGAGAACCTCTAGCCATTCTGTAGTTGTTGCTCGTCCTTGTGGATGATTAAGATAGTGATGGCATTTTCTTGGGTGAAGAAAAGGAACTCAGGGTTGCTTATCTTAGCCGTTGTGAGATGATGGCTGAGCACAGTAAAACCATACAGTTTATGATACAGAACATGAATTTTTCTCACCAGTAGAGTTGAGAGTGTATCCAAGTTGAGAGTCTGGTGTAAAATATAACAGATACACACTGGTGATAGCAGGTTAGTTGTTTTGCTCAAGCTCTGGGGAGCCAGAGTAGGTGACTGCTGGCCAGCTCACCCCTCTGTCCTTCCAGTCTGAGAGTCAGGCCTCCCATCAGCTCCGGGCTGTCCTAACCAGATATTTGTTGGGCCAGTGCCTTAGGTAGGAAATCGTGTAGGTCTTTCTCTGCAGCCAGGCAGTGGTACTCATGATCTTGCCATATGTGATTTGCCCCAAAACTGCGGGTCAGTCTTGGCTGTTGTTTCTGTGTTGTAAACCCCTGTGCACTTTCCCTTTCCCTGGATGCAGCTGCCTTAGAGGCTGCTCCTCAGAGATGGCCCCTAGGGGTCATTCAGCTGGCCCTTAGCCAGAATGAACTGTTGCTCAGAAGGGCGTGTTCCGTGGGTTCTTATCTGCAGGGGTATGTGCCAGGTTCACTTATTTCCACTAGAGTATGGCTTCTCGGCTTATGTTGCAATTTTAGAAAACTGGCCCAGGAGCTGCAAGAGTCAGATAAGACCAGCAAAACTAGTATGCATTCAGGATCTGAGTGGTATGTCTCAGTAAGTACCTCATGTCACTTACCTGGTCCGGGCTAGAAGCCAGGATAGCCCAGAGCTGCCCAAAACACTGAACTTTGCCCGGTTGTTGGACTGTGCCCAGGTCTTGTTACTTCCATTTGTCGATTGACTGCTCTGTTGGACATGCAGGTCAGCTTCTGTGCTTCCTTTATACCCCACTAAATGAATACACATCCATACTCTGGGGCTGCCTTTGAGAGTTCTGTGCAGGAATTTTGGGGTTCCTGTGCCCAGATAGGACCTATCCTGTGCATAGGAAATAGTAGATCCAGACTGAGGGCCCAGGAGGGGCTGGAGAAATCTCACTCATGCTGAGCCTCAGCTGTCATGTGACTCAGATATGTTGATATAGACCTTGCTGTGCAGGTTCAAAACTTTGCACATTTGCTCCAGATTTTAGGTTCCTCACTGAGAAGGAAGGGAGGTGCAGTGATCTTCCAGGTATTGTGGCCATGACTCGCAAGGGGCCATCCACTTGAGAATAGGGGTGTGTGTGTGTGCTCCCCTGGCCTGCCTATGCCCAACCTCTGATGAGGGAGGTGAGAGACGGTGCCACATCCCATCATGATATCTGTCCTGTGTGTGGGGGTTAGGGAGGGCGCAGCAGCACTCATACCAGCTGATCACCAGCAGAGCAGAAGTGTCACCACCTTAGTCCTCTCCCCACAGTGCTCAGCACTCCTTGGGGGCAGATCTCCCTGCTGGTGGGACTGGGGTTGCTATTTATCATTTACTTTGTCTGTTCCTGGAAGCAGTTAACCTCTGTTTCTACCTACCAGCTGTAAAGTTGCTCAGATACTGCCCCTGTTGCTTAGCAAGCAGCCTGGGTGGAAGCAGAGCTCCCAGCCTACACGCTGCTTCTGCAGGGTTGAGATTGGCTCAGGGGTCCAGCGTGGGGCTGTAGGACAGGACTCTGAGAAAGTTTGTTTGTTCTCTTCTCCGGTCCACTTTGGGAACTATAGATGTCTGTGAGTTGTGTTTTGTTTTGTTGAGTGACTCTGCTAGGTAAGTGCTCTGTGTTAAGCTATACTCCAACCATAGATCATTTTATGTACTTTTTTCCTTTTGTTTTTTTGTAACAGTTTCTCTGAATCCTTCATGTGTTCTGCGCAGTAGAAGAGGGCCATGGGAAGCCTAGAGTCAGTTCATTCAGCCAACACTGCACTAAACTCTCCTGAATGATAGATCCTCTGCTTCTCATGGCCCGGCGTCTGCAGCATGCGGGAGCCTGGGCCTGACTGTGGTCAGGGATGCAGGGCCTGGAGACAGCGGCTGGGGTTCAGAGGAGCTGTGGCTGGGCACCTCTGATCCTGAGTTGAGGTTGATGGCATTCTCCATTGTCATAGACTCTTGTTCAGCGTGAGCTGTGGGGTTGGAAGAAGGATTGTGGGTAAGGACATTGTGGTCTGAGACATGTACTCTTTACACAGCCCACAGCCAGCCTAGTGGTGCTGCTGGGCTGAAGCAGCCCTTCACCACCCTCACTCTGCCAGTTAGCACAGCCGAATTTCCAGTCCAGCACCTTAGGGAGCTGGTGGTTCTTGAAGCTGCTAAGTTGCAACCTGGAAGCCATCAAGGTGAAGCTGGGGCAGGGGAAGGCTTTTTACCCTGCTCTCCTTTCAGCACTGCCAGGGGACCCTGCTTTTAAGACTAGAGCAGTATTTCTACCTGAAACGATGCCTGTATTTCTTGTTTGTCTTGAATCTGTGCACTCATTTCTTCACATTGTGATTATAATGGGCAGTACAAGCACTGTACCATAGCTCTTCCAAGGGAATCAGCTTGCCCTCTGTCTCACTGGCAAGAGGTGGACCCAGTTTTGAAGCCCATAGCTGATAGAATGTTTCATGCCCTCGTGAGATTGGAGGAGGTGCAGTATCTAGGTGTGACCACAAGGTGGTGCCGAGAACTGCCACTTTGGCTGCCTGAAACCAAGCCAAAACCTCAGCCAGAATGTGAGCTGGAGGGAGGAGAGATGGCCCACAGGTCTGGTAGACCTGACGAGATAGCGTGGGTAGGGATAGAATTGACCTTATGAATACATATGATGAGGTGTGTCTCTAACATGTTTTTGCTAGTAAAGTGTTTTCTTGTGCCCCATTTTAAATTTTTATTTTATGTGAATTAACTTTGAGTTGAAAAAGGCTACTGTGGACTCTGTTCTTGTGGAAATCCTATGGAATGTGCTCTGATATCCTGCATGGCTTAATCATTTGGGAAGATAATATTTCACCCTGTCTTGCCCCTTGTGGACCCAGCTCTGTGGCTGGTGTGACAGTGTCCTGGTTTGGCAGTTTAGTCTTATGCACGCAGCTTCCAAGAGGGGCAGCCATCACACCTTCACCTGTGGAGAGGGGTCTGGCCAAGTAGCACAGATGTTGACAAGAGACCTGTATATGTGGAAGATGGCTTGGGCAAGAGGGGCGACAGGTGTGTGGAGGCGGTGCAGTCACAGATGACACGCTTGGGTACACACACTGGTGGCCTTCACCTCGGTGAGTTAGTGGGCTTCACCCTGAGGCCCAGGAGCGAGGAGGAGGGCAGAAGCAGTGGGATAGGCTGGCAGGGTTGCCTGGCAGCTGCTTTGGGGACCCCTGGGGCCTATTCTTGGCTGAGCCATGGTGGAACTGTGTGCTCCCAGCCTCTCCACCTCCACTCTGTCTGTGTGGAGCTCTTCACTCTTCTGCTGCCAAGAGCTGCTTGCTCAGGGATTGTTCCCATCTGCATTCAGCAATTTTAGGCTGTACTTAAGCAAGGCTCAATTTGATTTGTTTGTACCTTTTTGTAAAAAAAGCCTAAGTAACTTGTCTCTGAAAATTAGCATGTAATAAAAGTTTCATCCAGATTTTATTCAGAAACCTGAACAATGATTTGAAGATTGTTCTTGCTTGTAGGAGTTCATTGCTTTCTCAGGAAATAAGCCAACATTTGTTTTGATTTTTTCTAATTCTTTTTCTAGGAATCTATAAAAAGGAAAAAAAATAGTTATTCCTTATGTTTGTTTTCTTAGAGAGCACATTGACTTTTTCTAAATGACAAAGCTGAGATATAAATGAAGACTAATTCTGCTTCCTGAGCTGCCTACACCTTTCACCATAGGCTCCTGCGGAATTGTCTGCATCTGTCTTAATTTACTCTGCGAGATCTGACTCCTAACTGAGAGTATTTCATCTGCTCAGATGTACCAATTAAGTCTACCCAGATAGACCGTAAAAAGGCAAAGAAGAAAAGTAAAACACTGAGTATATCAGTTTAGCAAATTAGACTGATCAGTATGGGATTCTTAGCTGTCTGAAATAGAAAACCTATGGCACTACAAAAATGCAAACTATATTAAATACCCAGCTTGGTGCCTGAATATATTTTTAAAAACAAAATTGTGCTCCTTGTGCTGCTGTTGTAGCATTTCTTTCATGGAGATTGCAATATGTGGAGAATGATTGTGAGGTAGAAATTTCACTCTGTTAAGAATGATTTACTTGTATAAGGGGTAGCTTCCCCTTCACATTGGTGTAAATTTAAAGGAGGCCAGGTGTGGTCGCCTTTGTAGCATACAAGCAGCATGAACACAGCAGTGAGGACAGTTTTGAATTTCAAGCACTTCATGGGGTGACTTTCTCGAAGTTTAGGAGGGCACATTCGCTTCAGATCATCCTGGGCTGCTCCTACTTGATGTGCTCCTTAGCAGTTAAGCCTCGTCCCTTCTGTGGGCTGACAAAGGCAGTGGTATACTTTTTGTTTGTCTGTTATTAAATGGATTTCATGTGGTGTTCAGTCCAGATAATCTGCTTGAAATTACCGCTTGCCTGGTTTTCCAGTTACTTGGAAGGGTTTGCATTGCAGAAGGAATCCTGTTGTGCAGCAGTAAGCGAGTCTTCAGTGCTAGCACTGACATTTTAAAGATAACATTTGAATTGAAGGTTTAGAATTGAGTTTGCTCTTTTGTGGCTGTGGTAATGAAGAGGTAAGTTTTAATCTTTTGGCTGGAAAACACTTTTTTTTAAGGGATGGGAAGAGATTCTAGAATCCAGTTATCTGGGCCCCTAACTTGTTGGTACTCTTGGGCTATCTCCTTTATTTCCCCCAGCTTGCCATTAACTGTAAAAAAGGGAATGATGGAGACCTGCCTGGACGATATCATGATACACTGCTTCAAAGTAGGGGTAACAGCAGTAGTGTCCTCATTGGATTGTAAGAATTAGTCAATAAATATATGAAATACTTAAGTCAGTGCCCAGCACAGTGGACATTGTTGACTGTTAGTTGTTATTATTTAGTATTTATTTTTTGACCCTAAATTTAAAAATACATCATCTGTCTTCCGGGAGACAGTGTGTCATAGGAGGGGGAGTCACTGGCCCACTGGGCTGTGTGCCTCTGCCGCATTGCTCGCTCAGGTTGCAGGACCACAGAGAAGTGCTCTGTGATTGTTCCTCCTCTTTGTTTTTTGGGTTTTTGTTTGTTTTCCACACAGGGTCTCACTGTGTAGCTCAGGCTAGCCTCCAACTTGCAGTGATTGCTGCTGCCGGAAGCACAGGTGTGTGCTCTGCCTGGCTGTTTCCTCTTGTTTGCCTGCGACGCTAGGAGAGACATTAGGACAGACTCCAGTGCATCAGAAAGGTGCTTGGAAAGAGGCTCTGTGGCAACCGTGAAGAAGAGCTTCCAAGTGTTAATACAAAGGAAAAGTTGGTCATCTCTTTCTCATGTAAAAGCCTAACAGTTGATATGGGCTTGTATAGCTAAACTAATGGGTGTTAAAGTTTTATTAGGCCGGGGATTTAGCTCAAGTGGTACGGTGCCTACCTTGGAAGCACAAGGGCCTGAGTTTGATTCCCAGTACTGCAAAAAAAACAAAAACAAGTTTTATTGATGCTGTACTCTTTGTGCCTTTCAATTCTTTTAATGATTAAGACTTGAGGATAAAATATTTGTATGAAGCTAATCACTGTATCAATAATAGTTGTTCCTGGAGAATAGGGAATTAGTTTTCCTCTTTGTGCACTAGAGGGCACTAGACCTCTGTTGAATCCTTTGAAACCTCAGCCTGCGGGGGATCTGAAGGCCTGGGGTGAGTGTAGTTGCATGAGTCCTCACAGATCTGCCAAGATGGGTGAGCGAGGTCGCTCCCTCAGGCTCTTCTTGTGTTGTCTGCTCGTGTGACCTCGTCCCTGGACTTCTTGCACTCCTGGTTGCATAGGAGGGCCTGTCTGCAGCATCCTGGCATCTGGACAGGCCAGTGTGGTGTGGGCCCCCAATGGGTTTCCATGCTGGGAGCCAGATTTCAGCCCTGCCTGCCACAGGACCTAACAGGGCTTGTCACTTTTGTTATTTCTTATTGACATTTACCCTGTGGTGAACTAAAATTTAATGATTTTATGTATATGTAAAGGTTATACAGTCTGCCATTAATTACAGGGGAGTCTGAATAGCTTGCTAAACATATTGTACAAATGTTGTCTCATTTGCTCCTTGTAAAATCCATTATTTGGCACATTTTGTGGGGGAGAAACACAGTGGTGAGCTGCTTTTTATCAAGGGCAGGCCTTCCCAGAGAAAGGCCCACGCTGTAACCCCGCCTGCATCTGGGTTTCCTTCTCAGAGGTGTCTCAGACCCACATTTGTTGCAGGGCTCTGCTCGACCAACTTTCCCGGAATCTGATGGGGCCATGGGAGGTAGCAGGCTCTCCAGTGACTTGCATACCCGCTTCATTTTATGTGCTTGCAGCTGTGGCTGTTAGGAATACAGAGAAAAGGAGAAAATGAAGATGGGAGCATCAGCAACATTACTCTGGCCTTCATGACATCGGTGTTGTTCAGGGGTGAATTCCCTTCCCTTCATGGTAGCTCTGCACGTGCCCCTCCTCTGCCAACCTTCCCACTGGTCCTGGGAGCTTGGGACCAGCCCGGAGCTGGATTCACTCCCCCTCTGATCAGGATGCGGAAATGGTCATTACAAAGTGAACCTGAAAAGCAGAGCTCCAGTATCAAAATAACTTAATTTTAATTTTATTTTTTTTAATTGTTCAGCATAATGAACTTCCCCATCCTCCTTCTTTGTGTTTTGGCTATAATCTTCTAAGAATTGCTCTAGCATTGCAGTTGCCTTCTTCCATGGGTTATTCTTTGTCTCTGGCCTCAATCAGGTTTTCCCATGGCTCGAGCCAGGTGTGGGGCCCAGAGGCAGGAGACAGGCCACGCAGGATAGAGGAGGAAATATCCCTGGAACCATTTCTGGGTGACCCACTCGCCATGTTCAAGCCATGAGTCTCTGTCTGTCTGTCTTAAATGCTTTTCTGTAATGGTGGTGCCTGGCTTCTAGGGAGGGTCACCTGGTCCTGGAGCAGGTCAACTGGTCATGCTGGGCCTGGATGGCTCCTGACAAGTCCTTATTGCAGCAGCACCCTGGGCTGGCAGCCTGGGCCAGGGGCTCACTCCTGCATGCATGGCGGAGGCTGGGGAGCACTTTGTGTGCCTGCACTGATTGCAGTTGTGTGTTTATGGTTATTGCTGGCTTCTCTTCTGAGTGGCTGCCAGTGGAGGCGACAGCGGGCTGAATGTGGCAGTTGTTTGAGGAGGAGAAACCCTGCCAGAGAACACCAGGCTCACTTGGTTTTATGTGGCTGCAGCTGTGACTATTACATATGTGGTGTTTGAAATGAAAGGATGGAGAACAGGAAAAATTGGATTTCTTATCTGAAAAGGTAAATATCGGACAGTTTGCTACCCTTTCCAACTTTTCTGTTAACTGATACATGTATACATATTTTAGAATTGTTATTATTATTTTTTGTGGGGCCATTCAGCACTTTTCTTTCTTATTTTGAAACAGGGTCTTTCTGTGTTGCTAACTTGCTCAGGCTGCAGTTGAATTTGTGATCCTTCTGCTTTAGCCTTCCAGGGTGCTAGGATTACAGGTGTCAACCACACCCAGCTTCATTCTTGATTTTTAAGGTTTCAGCTGACTTAGACCCAGATCTGAATTAAAACAATGCTGGTTTATCCAGTGTTTGCATAGTTTTAATTCAAATTCATGAATTATGGGAGTTCTGGTAAACGTGAGGTACTTAGCACGCCACATAAAGATGATGGACTATACATCACCTGTTTCCTCTTCTAAGGGAACTTGTAATAGTGGCTTCGGCAGGGTCGCTGGGAGAATTCCAACAGCTGTATGTGATTCTGTACAATCCTGTCATAACTCTATACGCACGCTTACTTTCTGGGCCCATGCTGGATGCTTCGCATGTGGTGCCTCATTCACTCTTCCCCAAAGGCAGCAAAGTCAGTCGGTGCCAGTGGAGGAAGCACAGACACTAGCAAGGCTAAGTTCTGTGCTGAGGATTCAAGCATTAGTGGCAGCAGGACTCTCCCAGCCAGTGTGCACCCCCTTCTGCACACAGGCTGTGCTTCTGTGCTTACTGCACAGTGCCCCATTTGCTTGCGTTTTTCACTGGTCTGCAGGACGAGCTGTGCAGCACACCAAGGAGGGCACCTGCAGGCCCATCCCCACTTTCCTTCTGCTGTCAGGTGACCTTGGCCCTCCTCCTGGCCCCACCCCATGTGCCATGTCCTATGCCGCCTTGTCGGCCAGCGCTGTCTCGCCGCACTGGTTCAGGGGGCCTCCCTAGGTGGTCAGCTGTGAGCCACAGAGGAAGTGCTGCGGTGCATACAGAGGCTCAGTGTGAGCCACATGCCCTCGTGGCTCTGCAGCTCTGATGTTTTCTGATTTTAACCTGAGTATACGACTCTTCTGGGGCGATTTGTCTTCACAATGATACAGGTGCTTGTAGGCCATAACGATTTTCCCCACCACCTTTACCCATCCTCACCAAGTAGAATAAATGCTCAGTGCTTTTCATCTTTCTTTATGAAGCGGAAGGTGCTGGGATGCATTCATTTCTGTGGTGGCTTCTGTGGTTTCCTAGGTGCTGGGTTCTGTGGTGACACGATACCCGTATATTTTAAGAGGGAGAGAGCATCAGGATGAGAGGGTGAAACCTTGTCGATGCAGAGTAATGTGGTGGGAAACTTAACAGCCACAAAAGTGTGCTGGCTGCGTCTAAGGAAATAGCTCTCATCTCTCAGTGAAGTTTGAATATGTGATACTCTTGTATGGAAAATACTTAGTGGTCTTCCTGTGTCACACTTTTAATGCCAGTATGTCTGTGTTTTTATTTCTGTTTCCATGAAGTCATTAAGAAATTGCAGAGTGAAGTCCTTTTGGGTGGCTATGATTGCTTTACTTTTTTTTTTTTTTTTTTTTTGTGGTATGGGGGAGCGAACTCAAGAACTTGTACTTACCAGCCCTTTTCTGATTTTTTTGAGTTTTACACCATCTACAAATTTGCTAAATACATGTTTATTTGTTATGCAAATATTAGATGCTGAGTTAGGATAGGAAGGGTTTGTGCACAGAGGATATGTCATTTGAAACTGCTTGATTGCTGAGTGTTAGTGAATAAACAGCAAGTATCAGACAAGAGGATCCAGAAGATTATATGCACCTTCCGGTGTCTCAGTTCTGTTAGTAAGGGTACCTGTGGACACCTCTATTTTGGCACCATGGCCTGTGAGCTTGGGTGACTTTCTCCTGGGGCGGGGCTGCCTTGAATATTGTAGGTTGCGAGCAGCAGCCCTGTACCCACCTGCAGGGCACCAGTAGGAGCATCTACTCTCCCTGGATTGGAAGAACCAAGCTTGTCTCTACAGTGTCAGACTACCAGGGAGGCCAAGGTGAGGGGGAGAATTGCTCCCTGTTTATAGCCACCATTGCCTTTAACTAACTAAATTTGCAAACAAAGTAAAATTCTGAAGAACAGCCAAGACTGTGACAGCCTCCTAGAGATAATTCAGTCGTTGCTTGAAGATACTTTTTAAGGAAGAGAGATGCTAATATAAGGAAAAGCAGTTAAGCACAGAAAGGACTGAGCTTTATAATGAAAATGTCAGGGTTTATGTTCAGATGCCCCTCAAAGCCTCATGCAGCTATAGGTGGGGCTTGTTTTGAGGTGACCAACTCATGGCACAATGCTGGGCTCGAGCGCTAGGATGAAGGATGTGAGTGCTGCCTGCCCAAAATGGCCAGGGTAAGATGTAAGGGGACAGGAAGACCTATGGTAGTCCCTTGTTGCTTTTCTGTGTTCCACTGCCATAAACCTCTCTGCTGTGTGCCACCTTGCCTTGGAGTCAGCTGAGTATGGACTGAGACTCAGGTAACCCTTTCCCACTTTAACCTTTGATGTTGGGTGTGTTGTCTGAGCAATGGGAGAAGAGTAACCAAGACAGAGTATCACAGACTGGACCTCATGGCACTGTGGCATTTGCTTCCCTCGCCCTTGCAGCTCTCCCTCCTGTACCTGCTACTTTCTGGAAGTCGCCAGCAGTGTGCACTGATCTTTGTTGTAATCTCTCAGTGGCCTGCAGAGCAATCAGATTGCCAGCCAGGGCATTCTTCACTTGATCTTAGCCAAAAGGCCGAGAAGCGATAGCCAGGGCATTCTTACTGATCGCAAGCAGACCCCTCAAAAGCCCCCTTTTTGGGTCTGTCAAACTGTGGAGGAAGAGTCACCTTCAGTTTATGGATCTTATGTTCCTTACTCTGTCCTCTGTCCTGGCCTGGCTTTGTGATGGGTGCTGGGCAGTGTATGTGGGCTCATCCTGATTGCACACTCACCTTCCTCTGACATTCCATAGTGCTCCTGCACAGTCAGTGCCAGGTGAATGCTTTCTGTGGACCTTGTTGACCTTTCCCTTCCCATGAGCCTCTCAGGTGAAGCACTTGTCTATGTGATCACTCTGTTCCATTGCCATTGTAGCGTGACTTTCAGAGCGTCAGTTCCATGTGTGCAGAAAAAGACATACTTTTGTTTTGAAAATGGGTAGAGTCAGAGGTTACTAATCTTTTTGCTCAGAACTCCAGGATCAACCATTGTTACAGGAATACAAAATCAGCCTTGTTAAATGGCTACAACCTTGACACGTTGTAAGACTAGAACTTTTAGTGACACTGTCTCTGCTAAACATATGTGGTGTCATGTTCTTGTCATTTTAAATCTAAAAGTGTATTCCTAAATGTTAGTACAACTTTAGATTTATTTAATGAATATATCTTTTGAGTGATATAATTATCAGTTCTTTCACATTATTGGTGTCTCCACCTCATTTAAGCACTTAGTAAAGGGAATCTGATATAGAAGTTTTGACCAAAAATTTGCTTTATGTCCAATTGGAGATACAGTAGTTACATTGAAAATTTTCTGGCTCTTTTCTACAACTAAGTTCCTGCTGTCTCTGGAACTTGCACCAGAATTTTCCTTCAGGTAATGGTGGAAGAGGAGCAAGCCATTGATAAAGAAGTGAGACCTTTCAGGGATATTTCTAGAGCAGATGTAATAATTGAGGCAAGAATTAACTTGAGAAGGCAGGAAAAGAAAATTATCGGTTTTTCTCCTTTGACACCCAGTGTTTTTTTTGTTTTGTTTTTGAGACAGGGTCTCGCTTTGTAGTTCAGATTGGCCTTGAGCTCACTGTGTAGCTAGCTCAGGCAAGCCTTGAACTCAGCAATCCTCCTGTCTCTGCCTCCCGAGTGCTGGGATTACAGGTGTGAATCACCACGCCTAGCACTGTGGTATGTGGTATTGATTGCCAGTGGGTGTGAGTCACCACACCCAGCATTATATGTGGTTTCCGGTCTAACTCAGGACCTTGTACTTGCGAGGCAGGTACCCCAGAACCACTGAGCTAAATCTCGGGCCCAACACACCCAGTGTTTTGTGTGGTGATGGCAGAGATTTGAAAGCCTGATTTGTCTGTTTTTCCCAGTGCATTATGTAAAACTTACTTGAAGTTGTCTCATAACCAGAATAATGGAAATAAGATTGTTATTTTCACTGCAGGAGGTGGAATAAACTTCGATTGCGGAACAAAGAGAAATGTCTGAAGCTTGAAGACGACTCAGAGGAGAGTGATGCAGAATTTGATGAAGGTTTTAAAGTACCAGGTTTTCTGTTCAAAAAGCTCTTTAAGTATGTACCATGTGTTCTGTCTTTTAAGCTTGTCATTGAGCCATTGTGTACAAATTAATATTTTAGGAATTACACAGTAGGTACCTGTGGGCCCTTAGGTACTTGTAGCAATTTATTGCAAGTAGAGGCATTGTCAAATGAAATTTCACCCACATGCTGTTCATTAAAATTAGATGATAATAAATTGACTAAAGTGAGCATTGGGTATGTTTGTAAACTGATGAATCTTTCTGGACCTGTCTCAGCAGACTAGAAGCAATGCTTTTAAAAGCCTCTCCATTAAATTTTTTTTGTTGTTTCTAGTAATTTTAAGGGACCAAACCTCTTAATTTCTTACATCAGATTGTATATTAAAATCAATATCAAGAATTGTATATTGAAATCAAACCTCAAGGAGGTATTTTGTTTGTTTTGTTTTATACTTCTATGTAGAAATACGAAATCATTGAGATTATTTTCTGCTTGTCATCTATCCTACCTCTGGGTATAACACTTGAGCTAACCAAATGTGCATCTAAATATTTTATATAGATGTCACTGTTGTCAGAAGAGAGGAGGGACATAAGCAGCACCTCGAGAGTTATACCTTAAGAGTTAAGCTGACTTAAGTATGTAAGTGGCCAAAGGCTGCAGCTGACTGGATTCTTGCTGGGTAGATACAGGCCCAGGTCTGTACTGGCCAGCAAGTGTCCCGTGGTGAACATAAATACTGAGGCACATTTCTAGTCTTCTCACTCCTGGGATTTGCTTCCCAAGGTGCTTTTGCAAGGCTTCATAGAAGTATGTAGGAAGTTAAACAACTGCATAGTTTCTTTCTGTCTCTTCCATGTCAGCAGCCCATTGATAGTTGGGAACAGGGTACAATCTTCTTTTTTGAGATGATTTGAGTTTAATGTCCTTTAGAGATTTAGCTGTTGACCATACCTAAACTTGTGGATGATGTATGCTTAAAAATAGCACGCCCTTTATATCTCTTGTTGAAGTACTTATATACACATAACACACACACACACACACACACACACACAC
This sequence comes from Thryonomys swinderianus, assembly GCA_004025085.1. Classification (NCBI taxonomy): domain Eukaryota; kingdom Metazoa; phylum Chordata; class Mammalia; order Rodentia; family Thryonomyidae; genus Thryonomys; species Thryonomys swinderianus. The sequence continues at coordinate 23,003 of PVIC010002607.1, forward strand.
ACACCCACAAATACACGTTTTGTTTTGCAGTGCTGGGTATGAAGTAAGACCTCATGCATGCTAGCACTCCACCTCTGAGCTGCACCCCAGCCCTGTGTTGTAGTTTTCATTTCTCTCTCTTCTGGGAGAGATGGGCAAGGTAAAAGAGTAGTTATTGCCACGACACACATAGCAAAGCTGAACCCTAGGGAGTGAAACAGCTGGGAGGTGTGATCCTGACTAGGCAGAGGAAGAGCTATGGAGAAGGTAAAACTAAATCTCCAGTAATTTCTGCAGATAAATCAGTTCGTAGCCTAGAGAGGTGGCTGCTTTGTTTATTGCTTCTCCCAAATGAAAATTAACTGTAGAAAGGTAAATAAAGATAACGTTAATTGGCAACTCTTTTCATTTTCTCTCAAGTGATTGCTTATTACAGAACAGGCCAAACAGTATCAGCCTTGTACTAGCAAAAGGAAGGCATACTGAGATTTTAGATTTAATTGATTTAGCAAAGATAAGATACCTCTACATGTGTAGTGATTTGGCAGATATTCTCAGGAGTCAAATGTGCATTTTTGAATAAATGTCCAAATTTCTAGCAAAGAAATATCACAGTTAATAGAACCAAACTTTGCTTGTTAAGAGAGCATGGGAGTTGGTGTTAATATACTGTTATTGCCTTGCAGTTAATATAAGTACACGTTCATGTTTCTGATTAGCCTCACACATACTTGAAAAGTATGTTGTTTTATGATTACAAAAACAAGATTTTAAATATTTTATAAATGTTATGAAACCTCTATAAAAAATAATAGTGTCTATTTTTCTTTAACAATTATGCTTTAACCAGGCCAATTTACTTTTAAACTGTAGCTGTATTTTTACTGTATTCAGTGCACTCTCCAGAATTGAATTAACAAGGCATAGAGTTATACACAAGGGAGACAGAGGTACAGTTATCCATTTAAGTGCTATTTTTTTGTAAGATAATGTTGAACTTCTAAATTTCTGTTTTGAAAGTTTGCCCAGTAAATGCATCTATCTGGATACATCAGCATTCACATGACACAGTTCAGTCTTATGACCTTCTTTTCAGGCGAACTAGGACATGTAGTCTTGATCTGTGCAACAGTGCCAAGGCACAGCGGCTATGGTGCTCGCTTCGAGCTTCGGCTTTGGTCCAGTGGGGATAGCCAAGTAATTTTCTTAGAGTTGTACGAGACTTTGGAAGAGTCTTTAACTTTTTCTTAAGAATAAAGTTTATACACATTTCAGAAACTAAATTCTCTGGCCTGTTTTCCTTTCATCTGTGTGGTCGTTTTTCAATGTTCATTGTAAGGGGAGTAAAGCAACAGAACTAGAGCCAGGTATTAGTGCTGTGAGCAGAGCCCAGGCCCCACAGCTCATGACCAGGGCCAATGGCGAATTCCATCACCGGCAGAGTGAGGGCCTCCCTGTTCTTGGGGTGCCACAGGAATGCCGTAGGGGAGAATCAGCCTGCCAACACCTACAGCTGCAGATTTCCCTGGGCTGACCCAATTTACAGGGCTGCCTAATTAGTTTTTTTCTTAAGTCATGTCTTTAGCACTACTTATCTTGTGAACACAATCATATGCCATTTGCAAGCCACTGGAGGTTAGGTTTGGAGATGTGGCAACATTCAGCATGCTGTACTGCTTTTCCAGGGTCACATTGAGTCCCATGTCCTAGCTCCCCAGTATCCCAGTCTCCTTGGAAACCATATTGGTTACAGTTCTTTTTTGTTTTGTTTTGTTTTTGTTTTTTGTTTTTTGAGACGGGGTCTCGCTTTGTAGCTCAGGCTGACTGAGCTCACTATGTAGCCTAGGCAAGCCTCGAACTCAGCAGTCTTCCTGTCTCTGCCTCCCAAGTGCTGGGATTACAGGCGTGAGCTACCACGCCTGGCTGGTTACAGTTCTTTTTATAGTTTTCTAATTGCTGCTTTCTAAATTCTTCACACCTTAATTAAATTTGGGCCCCAAACAGAGTTGTTGGCCTGTGTTGAGTGGAGGTGGTGTGGTATGGTGGGTGGTGTAATGTAAGGGTGGATGTGCAAAGATTCTAGTTCCTGAAGAGCTGCTCCTGCAGTTATTCTGTACCTCAGAAAGAGAGGGTCCATTGTAATGAGGGAGAAACTGAGTGCACACCAGTTTCGGTGGACATTTTGGAAGGTCTTTTTTTAAGAAGGTGAGGTAACTTAAGGGTAACCAGCTCACATACCAGGGTAGTGTTTTTCTGAAACCTTGGCACAACTGAGAGTTGGACCCCATAATTTGTTGTGGGGACCATCCTGTTCATTGTAGAGTTCTGATAGCACAGCTGCCCTGTACTATCTGGATCCCACTAGTGCTTCCCCAGTTAGACAAAGCTGTCTCTGGACTGTCCCAGGTGTCCTAAGGGAACGAATTACCTCAGTGAAAATTCTTAGTCTAATTTTTTTCCAGACAAGAATCACTGTGGAATCTTGCAGTCTGGATTTTAGCTCCAGTCTGCCTGGTTTTGTTGGCATCGTGACCTCAGGTGAATTATTTAACCGTGGGAGCCCATGCCTTCTATCTGTGAAGTGTGCTGTTCACTGCCTCTGTAGGTTGTTGGGAGGCTCCATCCAAACCACCTGGCCTAGTGCCTCCTGTCAATGGGCTTCTTAAGTGGTAGCTGTTACTCCTGATTACATCCTATATGTTTATGGGACTTGTCCTTCCCAAATTAAATGCTTGTACAGCCATACTGGGCTTTACAGTGTTTTGATTTCTGGTCCTCTTCTCCAAAGTGCATCTCCAGTGTATAATTGCAATTAGCAAACTTAAATAAGCAGCGAAATTCTCAATTTTCCTTGTAGGTAATAATGGAATAGCTAGAACCAAACTTGTATAACTGATTTTTAAACACAAGGGTAAAGTTAATTGTGACATACTTTTTGAGAGAAATGAGCTCAGCAAGAGCTGAGGTCCAAAGTGAGGTTTTATATAGACATCCCAGATACCAAAGAGTAAATTTTTCATCAGTAAAACAGCAATAATAAACCCACCTTTCTTGATACTAGTAGCTCATCACTTTCGGTATCTTCTGGGGCAGGGGAATCAATCCTTTAGTTTGTACCATGTTTTAGCTTTAATTTTTTAATATTACATGTAATCTTTGTACCATTCTATTAAGTCTTTCACTGTCAAAAGTGTTTTTGCATTATTTCTTTTTTTAAAATAAAACTTTGCTTTAGACTGAATGTGCACTTAATAGAGAAATGAAAATACCATTCTCCCTATTTCTTTGAGGAGGAAAGGAGATACATTATTTTCCTTTCACTAGTATTCCTTATTTAAAATTTTAATAGCTCTGATCTTTATGTACCTATGATAAAACCTCTGAATCAATTTCTGCTTTAAAATATTAAAAAGACCTTTTTCATTGTTGAATGTTGTTTGCTTTCTGCATCTGCTAATAATGTGACAGAATTGTCTTTTATGTACTAGTTTAGAAAGCAGCCCTTCAGACTTGTTTGTGGTTTAAAATTTAATTTAATTTTTCTATAAAATGATAATCTGATTACTAAATGATTTTACAACAGTGTAAGTTATAAATTGTGTTCTTTGTTCTCTTTTTCATACTTACTGAATAAAATACATATAATGCTTCTTTTTGTAGAAAAATTTTGGAATTCTATATAATAAAAATATTTGCAATTTTTTTGCCAGAAAGAGTGAATAAAAGATAATAAGTTTATGCTTGTTTACCAAGCTATTTCTAATGTTGAAAAAGAAATGAAATAGTCTCTAATTACCCTATCTATCAGTTTAATTAGAAACGTGTTAACATTCTATAAAGAAAAATTTGTAACTTTATGCCTAGGTGATCAAAAATGTATGACCTTATAAATATAATACTCATGTAAAACACACATCCGGCACGTTTTTCTGATTGGTACTAGAACCTAGTCAAATGATTAATTCATGAGCGCTTTCGTTATGATCTGTATCATCTACCATTGCCATTTTCTCTTTTCTTGTTGGTGTTTGTTGTTGTAGGTACCAGCAGACAGGTGTTAGGTGGCTGTGGGAATTGCACTGCCAGCAGGCAGGAGGAATTCTGGGAGATGAAATGGGATTGGGCAAGACCATCCAGATAATTGCCTTCTTGGCAGGTCTGAGCTACAGCAAGATCAGGACTCGCGGTTCAAATTACAGGCAAGTGCTCCTCTGCAGACTGTCAGTCTGTGGAGCTCAATTAATATTTCATCAGATGTATTGCTGTGGAGGAGGGTCTTGTGAATTATTGATGACATTTCAATTACAATATTCCTTTAATTCTTTTAGTGGGGGACATCAAAGGAAAAATTTTACGAGACAGTGGAGCTGTAGGGCAGGAGAAATTAAACATGTAACACTTTTAATGAATTCCAGGCATCGATGCTTCATTTTGCAGATGTGCCCCACTAGATATTTTAGGTCAATACAGTATCTAAGGTTAGCTCTTGCAAATGGATTGTTTACAAACTCAATTATGTTAATATCAATAGTTTACACAATATGGAATTTTAAATTAGACATAATACCTTTAGTTCCATTTATTAAATTTTACATTAAAATATTTGTTCTGGCAGGAGACCAGGTGAGCACTACAGTAAGAACAAAGTCTGTTCAGTGGGGAAAGTTGGAGCTTTGAAGAAGCAGTTTTGCCTAATTTCCTTCATAGAGTGTGTGACAGCATTTGCAGAGAGCACTTGGGCTGCTTTTTTTCTTTGTCTGAATGAAGTTACTTTTCTGTTCGTTGTGTCTTCATCTTCCCTCCAAGTGTTTATGACTTTTATATACCTTCTGAGGCTAAAGTCTGAATGACTGTCTAAAATGCTAGAAATCTAAGTTTAAATTTTAAAAAATTGTTAAGCTATAGTTGGTCAAACAGTGAACATCCAACACTGAAATGCTCAACCTTGAAGTAAAGAAACTTGAGTATTTCCATTCTTAAACTATGTGCTAGTTTTCTGGAAACCTGTATGGTAGAAATATTGCTAGGTAAATTATGTAGTATGTTTCATCTTGTGCTCGGACAGTCCAACAGGCTTATCCAGTGGGTGACAGTGAGATAGCTACCAGATTGTTGTGTCCTGGGAAGCCCGCTTGGGCAGTTACTGCATAGAGCAGTGGTGGTGAGCCTATGACACATGTACCACAGCAGGGTGTTTGTGTCATTGAAAGCTCTAAAAGGTTCACCATCACTGCATAGAGTCCAGAGAGGCCTAGAGCTGAAAGCCCATGTGCCATGAGCCAGTAACTGTGGAAGTTACCTCCCACACTCCAGGAGTCAACAGAGCCAGATAGGACAGGAAACCATGAGCTTTGCTCTTCAGAGTTTAGTGCTTTACCTTTTTTTTTTTTTGAGACAGGGTCTCGCTTTGTAGTTCAGGCTGGCCTTGAGCTCATTGTGTAACCCAGGCAAGCCTCAAACTCAGCAATCCTCCTGTCTCTGCCTCTTGAGTGCTGGGATTACAGGCGTGAGCCATCACGCCCGGCATTGTGGTATGTGGTATTGATTGCTGGTGGGCATGAGTCTCCACGCCCAGCACTGTATGTGGTTACTGGGGATTGAACTCAGGGCCTTCCGTTTGAGAGGCAGGTGCCAGAATCACTGAGCTAAATCTCTGGCGCAGTGCTTTACTTTTGTATTTTACTCTTTCATTCCCTGAGCAGGTTATGAGAAGTGTTTCAGTTTTAAAACATTTTCAAAGTCTCAGGTGCATTTATATAAAAATGGAGGAGTGGGAAAAAAATTGAGATTTAAAAGTGCTAAATATTTTGTTGTTACAAGAAAGTTATATTTTAGCTGAGAATTCTCTTCAAATATTAGAGTTCTTACATTTTGTCTGGAAATAGGTGGAAACATTCTAGACTGAGGCAAAAGTCAAAGTTGAAAAATGGATATGTAGGGTGATCCTGTCTATGAATATCATAGTTTAGTATTTGAAAAACTGTTAAACTCTGGCCAGAGATTTAGCTCAGTGGTTCCAGCGCCTGCCTCGCAAGCGCAGCAAGGTCCTGAGTTTAATCCTGGTAACCATATACAATGTTGGGCGTGGTGGTTTACGCCCATCGGCAATCAATACCACATAATCCCAGCACTTGGGAGGCAAAGACAGGATTGCTGAGTTCGAGGTTTGCCTGGGCTACATAGTGAGCTCAGGGCCAGCCTGAACTACAAAGTGAGACCCTGTCTCAAAAAAAACAACAACAACAAAAAAAACCTGTTAAACTCTTTGGTAGGCTTGGTCTGTTTTTTTATTTGTTTGTTTTTGATGAGTAGGCTTCCCCAGATGGTCTCTAGAACTGTCTTTCCTTAAATGATTTCTAAGATTTTCTCATTCCCACCCCTTTCTTTCTTTCCCTTCCTGTTGTCAAGAAACTTGCATGGAGTCTGATAACTGTGGGCCTAAGAAACCTAAAGTCATCCCTGCAGTGTAGTTGTGATCTAAAAATGAAAACATGCTTTCGAGTGATGACAATCCTAGTAGGAGCAGAGTCAGGGCTAGGAATGAGCATCAGCTGTAATCAATTAACTATCAATGCTCATATCCTCTTTTCCATAGTGAAATAGTGTGGGCCATTGGACTAGTGCCCAGATCATCTTTATTAAAACGGTGCTGGTGGAAGTGGCTTCTGAGAGTGTGTTGATGTATCAGCCAAACAACTGGGCTCTTTAGGAATAGAGGTATGCTGAGGAGCTTGATTTCCTCTATATAATGTGGCGCAGCAAACTAACACTTTCCTGACAGTCTGGAGCCAGGTGAACTTGGAGTTCTCGTCTGTGTTTATGTCCCTGGAGGCCAGATCCAGTCTTTGGCATTGCCTCCTTGGCTGTGAATTTTTCCTCTCAACAGTTTCATGCCATAGGTGTTTGGGCTTGAATTTGATATGGTCTGAGTGTTGCAGTTTTAAGGTCCATAAAGATGTAGTGTAAGCTTCTTTTTTTTTATAGCCAAACAGGCACACACTTGTATTCCCAGCTGCTTTGGAGGACAAGGAAGGAGGGTCACAAGTTTGAGACCAGCCCAGTCAGCTTTGCAAGACTATCTCAAAGTAAATGGCTGGGGGTGGCTCAGAGGTAGAGTGATGAGGCCCTCAGTCCAATCCCCAGTAGTGGGGGAGTTTGGCTTATTGTTTTTGTTTTTAATGTGTGTGGTAGGTCTGTTTATTTTTAGGAAAGAAGCATATTACAGAAAATTAATTTAAAAATCTATACGGGTTGTTCTATTCCCAGTTCATAGTAAATATCCTTCCTTCTTTTACTTTGTCATTATTGTAATAATGGGCCCCATGAAATTTATGAGGGGAAGTGAATTATTTATCTTTAAAATTCCAGTTAGTACTTTAGTGTCTTGGTTATCATTTTAGTTAATTTTGATTTATGAATAAATATTCTGAAAAAGTTAGTGAGTAGGGTAAATATGCTTTGCCATTCCTGGTAAGTTTCTAGGCTATACCCAGCTGGTTTCCACCTGCGGGTTGAAGTATTGGACAGTGGAGCTACTGGTCTGTCCTGAATTCATCAGGACATCAATGGTTTCAGAGATGAAAGGATCTGAAGTCTGCTTGGTAATTGATGCTAATCACTCTAGTACATTTAGCCATTTCTTAGGCTCATCTCACTGGTATTGAGGTTGGAAAGGGTGGTTCAGTTGATGTGACTGTTAATGGGTTTGATTGCCCCTTCTGTGGTCCAGGAACAAACTATCTTGCTCTGAGACTTCAACTCAGCATGAAAACCTCCCTGTGCTTCTAATAGAGGAAAAACAGCAGAAATTAAAGGGCACAATAATACCAGCTAGATGTGCAACCAGTAGAAAATGGTTGCTTTAAGTGACAAAGTGTGAGTCACCAGAATCACAGCTTGCAGAAGGTAGACAGAGACTGTGAGAGAGTGAGCAGTGCAACCTGAACAGGCATGTGATAAATTTTTGCTTATCTGAATGCTTTGGATTTTAAATATTTTAGATGGCTTTTGATTGGTTGTTCCCTAATCCCTGTAAAGTGAATATTGATAACTCTCTTGTATTATCTTTGGAGGATGTAAAGAAGCTGGTGTATTTAATCCTTTTAAAAAGGAATGCCGTCATGGCAAGGGCCAGGGACAGAGCGGAGCACCCCTCTCCTTGGGGAGCCAAGGGTCCCTGGCTAGGAGATGAGCTTGGCTTGGATGTCTGTTGGAACTGTTGAGTCTCTTGTGGCTTCTAGCTTTTTTGGTCCCATTCCCTCTCCCCTGCCAAGGACCAGGGGTTGTGTCCAAGCTAGCATAAGGTGGGAAGGTTTGTTTGTGAGCAGAGAACTCTTGTCATGCTGGAGTGTATGGATGAGCCTCATTTCATTTAGGGCTTTGTCAAAGCCTCAGTGTTTTTCTGTCAAAACTATTGGTTAACATTCCTTTGTATAGCAAATGATTTAAGTTTAAGCACTGTCTAATTTACTCCATATACATAAAAATCTCCAAAGTTTAGGAGTCATTATTAAGCTGTAGCAAAAAATAAAAAATCACACATGATCACTAAACTCAGAATAATTTCTTTGACATTTTTTAAATCCCAACCTTTAAAAAATGTTTGCAACGCTGGGCATGGTGGCTCAGGCCTGTAATCCCAGCACTCGGGAGGCAGAGACGGGAGGATTGCTGAGTTCGAAGCTTGCCTGGGCTACATAGTGAGCTCAGGGCCAGCCTGAACTACAAAGCGAGACCCTGTCTCAAAAAAAAAAAAGATGTTTGCATGTAATAATACTTGCTTTTTACCTGCTGTGCTTAGAAGGAGCTGGGAGGGTGACCATGGGGTCCTGACTGGCCCGGGTGCCCTGAAGGAGGGCTCTCTCCAGGCAGCTGTGGTCTGGAGGATGAGTGGGTGGTATCTGGGAGGAGAGGTATGCAGGAGACTGAAAGCTACACTCAGAGGACTGTGTACCTCATGGGGACTGAGGACTGCTCTAGCTGGTGAGGTTCTGGCTATGGGCAAGGGCTGAGGGCATCAGTGAGGGGCCGAGGCTGGGACACTAAGAGGTCAGAACTTCCAGGTCTCCCAGGCCAGGCCAGGAGCTCTGGGCAATCGGTGGAGGGCTTAAAGTGAGAGGATGTGGCATCACTATGATTGTGCCAAAAGGCGCATGACACAGATGAAAGTTGAAACAGAAGATGTGACGCTGTCGAGGGACGGACTGGTGCTTGGAGAGGGACTGAGGAGGTGGAGGTCACAGGAGTTCAGTATAGGTTATTCGCAGGGGAGAGCAGGAGGGTTGAGAGCAGGAGGGTGATAAGTGTCCTGGGCACCCCATAAGGTCAGTACAGTAATCTGAAGAAGGTCCAGAGAGGTCAGATTGATGCAGGAGAGTTAAGGCCTAACTCCCCACCTGAAACACGAGTTTGTGTTCTCTAAAAATTGAAGAATGAATTTTAGGAATGATGGAGGTTTGAGTAGGAAAATTTTAATGAGAGAGAAAGCTTCTGCCTTAAGAGAGACAGAAGGGGGGCCCGGAAAGTGGGTAAACCCTCTACCTCACTTTTTAGAGGGTTTTTATGGAGCAAAGACACGAGGTGAGGTGGGTCTGAAATAGGGGGTTACCAATAAGATTCAAAAACGGTAGATGGGTTACAATTGACCAGTGAGGTACAGTGGGGGCTTCCAATAAGATTCAAAAGAAATGGGCAAACTGTGGCTAACCAATGGGTAAATGACAAGTATAGTTACTTCAGCAACTTTTTGATTGAATAGGTCCAATGAGAAATCAAGCCTTAGAGGGTCTTGCCTGTCCGGAGACCCCTCCAGGTGGTTCAAAGTCCTGCCCATTATCTGGGGATTTTGTGATTACTGTCTTCCAGGGAGGGGCTGGATCCAGACCTTGACCTTCCATCCTGGGAGGAGAATGAGGCCTAGTGTAGTTTCTCATTGATGGTGTTGACCTTCAGAAGGATCCTCTTTTTTGCAAGTCTTTCAAAGGCTGGCCCTCTCTATCTGCCTACACAGGTCTAGCTGGCTTTTCTACCTATAATAAGATGATGGGCTCGAGAGCACACAGTTGGTGCATGTGGAGCCTGGATTCAGACCCAAGCCGTGCTAACTGCTGGCTGTGCTGAGCCATGGGTGTTTGTTTGGCCCTGGTCATGTCTGAACACTTGGGCACATCTGCGTTTCTTGTGGCATGAGAGATGCTGTGGTGTGGCCTGTGCTTTAATGCCTGTTCTGGGGTACTGGGTCCCCAGTGATTGCTGGTGAGTGCCTGCTCAGTCAGCTCAGGTGCTTCACATACCATCTGTGTGGGCTCAAAACTTCACCATGTTGTTCAAGGGAAGCAGCCCGTGCTGGTAGAGAAAGCAAGCTACATGGTCCTTGTCTTCTGGGGGCCCTGAGCCTCTGAGCCCTGAACACAAGACCGTGTCTGTCCAGTACAGTGGACGTGAGCTGAAATTCTGTGGGTTGAAAACCGATAGACCGCAGAGCAATGGTGGGAACTATGGTGTGAGTGTGTCACAGTAGGCAGCCTGTTATCACTGAGAGCTTACAGGGTTCACTGTCACAGCCACAGGGGTTCAGGCAATTCAGATGTCATGTTCACTTAGCTTAAGACACTCCATATAGTAACAGCACTAATCTGGAAGAGTAAGGGTAAGGAAAGTAGGTGTTATATGCATATTTGTTTGGGTTTTTGATTTGCTATAGAATGTTTAATGTATTGCTGTTTTCTCTTCATTCCTGCATCTAGTAATTGATGAACTTGTAGAGATTTTACTAGCTAGGATTTAACTTCAATACCTTTTTTGTTAATGAAAATAAAAGTATCAATCAGTTCTCAGAGGCCATTTTTCCTTTTTGAACTGTTAAGGGCTTTTGTTTTTGACAGCTGGTCACATGGTTGGGATCTTTCATAGCAGTGTTTTCTTTCTGGGCATTTGGGTGCAGGTTCGAGGGGCTGGGCCCCACCATGATCGTCTGCCCGACAACAGTGATGCATCAGTGGGTGAAGGAGTTCCACACATGGTGGCCTCCTTTCCGAGTGGCAATTCTACACGAGACCGGCTCCTATACCCACAGAAAGGTAACAGTATGATGTTTCAGTACTTCCTAGGTGTTTGCTTAAAGCCCTTCATTTTCCATGTTAGCTCTTCCTTTAAACCGTGTACTGGATATTCACAAGTTTTGTTTTATGCATTAAAACTTATTTTATAATTATTGATTTAATTTAGAGCTTTGTATCTTTACAATAGTTAGGTACATGGGCTTTATTGTCCTAACAGTCTGAAGCCACTGTGACATGATTGTTGTCCAGTGGGTCACAGCTAACAGGCTATCATAAGCTTGTGTATGGAATCACACATCTGAGAGCTTCTGTGACAGTAACTGCAGGGCTGTGAAAGGAGCTTGAAAGAGCTTTAGAAAGGGGATACAAAGAGTAACTTGTGTGTTTAGCTTCTCTATCCCAAAATCTGAAATGCTCCCCAGTCTGGAATTTTGGAAACACTGACACCCCACCCAGGAAACTCACATTTGACCTCATGTGATAGGTCACAGTCAAACGCATGATTACGAACCAGAAATGAACTTCATGTTTAGACCTGGGTCCCAGGCCTGAGATATTGGGGGATACCTAAAATATGGGAAAATTCAAACTGAAACATATCAGGCATTTCAGATATAAAGAATACTTACCTGGTAAATGCGTTTGTTAATGTAAGTTTAAATCATGTTCTTGAATGAAAGAAACTTGCTGGTTTGAGAATTTTACATGTATTACTGTGTGGGAACCAGAGGAAGGGAATGTAATTAGAACCCTTATATTAGATTTTAGTCTCTTGTGAGTTGACGGCACACAGTGAAATAATAATTAATAAGTAGGCAGAAATGCGGTTCAGAGGGGCTAAGTTTGGGTCTGATCTATGCTACTCTGGGTAGCAAAAGACCCCAGGTCCCAGCCCACCACACCTTTTATTTAGCACCTCTTGAGTAAGAATGTAACAGCCCTGTGGGCAGGGCAGACACCTCTAATAGTCCTAGAGACATTATGCAGATGAAGATCCCTCTGGTCAGGGCAGACACCAGCAATGGAGTAGTTTAGCCTTGAAGCATTATAGCATGTGGGATGACCAGAGTTTTTGTTGTTCGCAAAGGTGAAGGCGAGTCAGTCAAGAGTTTGTCTACACTAGGAAGGCCTGATCCATTTTGACCTTCCAATTATTTCTCCCAAAACATGTTCTCAACATTACTTCATTTCAGTTATATTGCATTTTACTCTGAATTCTGGGTCATCACGTATGGAAAGTTGTTTCCACCCTTATCGTTAGTTTGGTTAGCAGCCACATTGTCAAAAAGTACATTTATCTTTGTTCCTGTGGGCAGCATAGATAGGTGTGTTATCTGTTTCTTCTCCTCTGTTTCACCTGCACACCATGCCCTGTAGTGCAGGCCCTGTGTCTGACTGTGTTCCAAGAGCCCCTAACTTTTTGCTGAATAAATAATATTTACCCAGCTTAACTACAGGTTGCAGGTTCTTTTGCTGTGAAGAGGTAGTTTGCTGTGTGTTGGTTCCTTCTTCCCCGAGTCTCCTGAGCTCTAAGATGAGCTCTCCTGCACCCCAAAGCAGCAGCCACTGTAGGGTCCATGAAGGGTTCACCTGAGTGAGGTCTCGGGAGCTGGTCCACTCTGGTGTTACCAAAATGTACCTGTCTGCCTTTCAGAATCCTGTATGTTCATGGTCACGGGTCAGAATTGTTTCTGACAGATATAGAGCTTCTGAGAAATTTCTTTAGTTTGCTAATACAGATAAGATGGACTTTTGGTGGTACTAGCTATTATTGTTAAGACCAGTTGACTGCCCAGAATTCTAAAATGTAAGTAGAAAATAGTCAAGAGAATTAATGAAGTAGGGTGGATGCTGTGATGTAAAAAAAAAGTAGATATTACATGTATGAAAATAACATCAGATTAGATTGTTTTTTTAGTCAAAATCTAGATTGCTGTAACTATCCTCTCATCACCCATGTGAAACTTTTCCAATTGCATTTCCATTTCCTTTACCTATAGACCTCTCCTAACATTTTGTGTTCTGAAATCCTGAATTCCTTAGTGGGTATTTGTCATTGCAAGGCAGGTTTTTTCTGTGTCCCTCTTTATGGTTTAATTTCCTTTTGGGGTAGCAAAGCACCTGTATTTCCCACCTTCTCTGGGTGGATCCCAGCTTTGGGCCTGCTGTATGCAGAAGCTGAAGAGCACCTTGCTATAAACCACACGCCCTGACTGCTAGCACAGAGACACAAGCTTGGAAGCACAGTGGCGGCACTTGCTTCTCTCTGTGGAGGGCACAGCTTGAAAGAATAGATTTTCACTGTGGATGACAGTGCTTGCACTGTTGCTTTTCAGTTTTCAGTGCCTTCCAGGCTACCAAGGACTTTAACTTGAAATTTCTTACTACTCACGGAAAATGCCATTAGTGTGTGTGTGTGTGTGTGTGTGTGTGTTTGCAGTACTGGGGATCGAACCCTTGTGCATCAAATGTTGGCTCAGTGCCACTTGAGCTAGATCCCTAGCCCTTGTTTCTTTGTGTTTTTACTCTGATACTTAACTCCATACTGCTCTTTTCCCGCTATAAAGTATCTTAGGTCTTTGCAGATGTAAGGTGCCACACAAAAGGTGAAAAGATCTGGTTTGGTATCTTTCAAACTATATTCTTAGAAACATGGTCACCATGTTACTTACCATTGATTTTAGTATCAATTTCTATTTCTGGGGTTGAGTGGATCTTTATCAGCACCTCCCTCAGAGCTCACAAACGTAGTGAGAGAGCGCATAGAGTCTGTTTCTTACTCATATTTCACGTAGCTTGTCAATGCCAGTCTCTTCTGCAGGCCAGCATCTAACTCCAGGCTTCTTTTCCTCCCTTATCAGCTGAGATTTCTTTGTCTATAGGTGAGCTTTTCATGCCCAGTGCTGTCCTGTCTAAATTTAGTGTGGCACTCTGGAATCAGGGATATTTGATACTGGACAAAAACAGGAATGAGAAATTTCTCCTTAGAAACATTTAAAGGAATAATAACAGCTTTTTTCCCTATTCAGATGGAGTATCTTTATTCTTCTAATGCTTTGCTGTAGTAGGTCAGACATAAAATTTCAAAAATTTTTCATTTAGAAAGCAGATGTTGTATGATCAGTTTCTAAAATAGTGCACATCTATCTTCTTCCCTCAGTTGCATTTTAGTTTCCCATCTCTCACCGTTTCATACTAGATTATCTTTGTTAATAAGCTCTTTGATTGGCAGCATAATTTAGAATTGTCAGATGCACACTCAGCAACCGTGCAAAAAACTGTGCATTTAATAGTTTCACATGATCAAGTCTGATAAAGAAATTTTCAAAACCTCCTTTAATGGCCAGTGGAAATCTCATCTCATAGGAGTCTTAAGGTTTTGTTATTTTTCATTGTGTTTTGTGATCCCATTTTTCTAACATATAAAAACATCTCTGTGAGTTTATTAGTATGTGTTGAACAACTATAAACACCATATTCAAATGTTTGTTATTGTTAGGCCTCCAAAAAATGAATGTGATGGTTTTAAGTAACCTTGGAAAGCCATCTGTTTCTTGGGGAAGAAAACATTTGAAAAGATGATGAGGGAAGACAGTCTTAGATGCTTTCCCCATGTTGCACAGTGGGGGCAGCATCATGGGCACTGTGTTGTAAAACTTATCTAATGACTAAGGACCGTTTTCATTGTGTCTGAAGAGGTACATGCTAAGCTTCTTATATTCTGACCTGGCTGTCCTTCATCTCTCGTACGTTTTTGGATCCTATGAAGGATCCAGTGAATCGGTGGGCTGTTTTAGTTAATCCAAAGAACTTTGTCTTATTTTGTTCATTTCATGACATTTAGAGACATAAGAGGGACCAAAGCAACCATGCCATTAAGTTTTAAGGGCACAGGTTTTGTACGTAGTATTCCAGAGTGTGAGTCTCACATCTCCTATGGTATATAACTTGTAAGACCTCAGACAAGTCACTTGTTTCTCAGAGCCTAGCTTGATAGCCTGTGAAATGGCATTTTCTGCTAATTTTGTGAGGGCTCATTGAATAAATGTGTGCATATGAAGAGCTTAGTGTGGCCCCAATACCTAAGTTTCTCAGGTGTTATACCACAGGCCTCTTCATCTTAGAATGGAGGAGAGATGGCAAGAGAGGCATTGGTGCCAGCTTCAGAGTGCAGGCTCGATAGGAAGCTCACCTGGCTTTATCAGACATGTTTGTGGTCTTTCTGGTCTTACTATGTCTGGATATATTTGTTCCCCAAAGGTAATTATGAAATAGACATTAAAATCCCTTGTGGGAAGTGGAGGGCATAGTTGAAAAGCGCACCAACACAGAACCTTGGCCCTCTGCTGAGCAGTGTGTGCTCTTAAAAGTCTGTTTTCTTTCAGAAAGATACAGCCTTTTCAAAGGCTGAAAGCTGGTCAAGGAAAAACAAGTGGAAGTAGAAGGGGAGCCACGCAGTCCCTCAGGTGTCCACAGTGTCTCAGACCCGTTCCAAGTACACAGTGACAACCTGAGTGCAATTCCCGTTAACCTCAGAGTTGGTGTACACACCTGATGGAAGAATCGTAGATGCTTGGCTTGTTCTCGGAGCTATATTGTAAAATTGTGTTGCCGGAGTCCCCTTTTTTCCTCATTGTCAGCACAAATCCTTGTTTATTAAAGATTTAGCTTGAAGGAAATTTTAATTAATTACAGGTGCGGTAAATCCTGCCTGGGAAGCTGGGCCGTGTTTGCCGTGAATGGCCTTCATGTGCCTGTGCTTCACCCACTCCCTGCGCCTGACAGTGTGATTTATGGCTGTTGTTTTCTACCAGTCCACTGTTTGCCCTCTAGGAGGGATTGGTCTCCTGAGCCTCCATAATAACAGCAGCACTTCCACAGACATCCTTTAATGACAACAGCCCTGCATTCAGTAAGTCAAGCTAATTGCAGATGTACCCTATTAATTGCAAAAACTAGGAGAGGTTACATATTTTACAAGCTTTTAATTTGAAACCGCCTGAGATGATTTGTCTTAAGTGTTTGGATAGAGACGTCTATAATATTCAACAACTCACCATTATTGAAACTCCCGTCTAGGCAGTCACAGAGTTCTGAGATTGAATCAGGTGAAGACAAATAGTCTTGGACGTGTTGCTGCCCAGTGGCTAAGTGGAGATTATGTTTTCAGTAGGGATATTTTGTACAACTTACTCTTTCTGTAAAAGCATCTTGAATTCTTGTGAATTGTTGTATGTCTTTGTGAACACAGTAGGAATTCTGTAATTACAGAATATTCCAGGTCATCTGTGATCCTTAAGCAACTGAAGAAACTACACGTTCCAGTAATATCTGTTGGCGGGGGGCTCCACGTTCTCTCTGTCTGTGGTGACACTCCCCTCTGCACAGATGATGCCCAGACACACCTCTGGGTGTGTCCTTGAGCTATGGGGTGGTATGGCAAGGATATGCCCCCGGGGGCTCCAGTGATGGGTCAGTCCTGAGCAAGTGTGACTGCATTTGCAGCCTTTGGCTGTGGACATTTGATACATATGGGTGTGGATGGAGGCTCACTCTTCTTTGAGCCCAAGCAACGCAAGTGCTGTACTTTCCCTCCCTGGTTTGCACAGCCCACACCTGCAGCACATTTGGGCATGGAACAGTCCTGTGGCTCATTCTGCTACCTCCTGTTGCTGCCCCTGCCTCCATGGCTTCTGGCAGCCCTGCCTTCGGGGAGGAGAGCCCAGGAACAGAGTCAGGAGCCACTGTCTAGGATCCTGTAGAAAATTCAGGTGTGGAGGCACTGTGGAAATGAGCTTTGGCTTGTCAGAGTTGTGGGTCTGGCTAGAGAGGTGCTGGAATGGCACCTGCTGCTCTGAGCAGTGCATTTCTACACTGGGCACCGGTGTATACCTTCTATGTGGCACTGTGCCTGAGGGGACAGTCACAGTGACAATGCTGCTTTCACCTGCCCTATCAAGGCCAGTCTGTAAAGCTCCTCCATTAGCTTCTGGCATCTCCCGTAGGACACATGAGCAGAAAGTGCTCCCCCATTCTGCTTTTCTCCACCCCTACTTCTGTTATGGTGCTTTAAGGCAGGTAGAGCTTCCCGGCTCTTCCCTCTTGGTGTGTATGTATATACCCTCCCACCGCCAGTATACAGCATCCTCTATTCCTTTCTGTGTGTCTAATACTGACACTGTGTTGCTAATCCTGCTGTGTTTTTACTTTGTATTTCCTTCCTGTAGCTTCGTTACTCCCTGCATTGCAACTTCGTTCTGGTAGTGTTGCTTCTCCTTTCAGCACCAGGCCAAATTCTCCCTCCCAGTGGAAAGTCTCCATGCAGGGAATCCAGTGTCCTGTGGGACCTTCCCCTGCTGAAAACGGCTGCTATTCTTTGTTTCCTGTTTGCTCTCTCCCTGACTTCTGCTCTTCTCTGTGACTTTTCCCTTTAGAGTTGTTTGATAGTTTTACATTATTTCTTTTCTAGTATATGTATCTAACAACTGTTAGCAATAGACTCAAATTCTTGACAGAGGTCCTTTAGCCTATTTTTCTCACACAGTTAAGAATTAAGCAGTATCTGTGCAGGATCTGTGCCCTATCCTGTCCTCGGACAGGGTGGATATTTTACTCCATGTTTATTTTCCTCTAATTTCAGTCCAGATTAGGAATTATAGTGGCACTTAAAAATATATCCCTTTATATATTTTGCATTGTTCCTTAGCAGTTTCATTCTCATATAATATGCAGACCTGATCGTTGTGTTTGAATGTTGTATGTATAAGTTTCCTATCTGAGCCTTTTCATGCTGCAGCGAGTGGAGTGCAGCCTGATGCTTAGCAGTCATGGCTTTGGCTGGGACCCTTTCTGCCTCCAATTCAGACTCCACTGCTCACTGGCTCCCTGACGTGGTGCACTGGTTGTGAATCTGAGCATCTGAGCCACAGTTTGCTCACTTGTGCAGTGGGGTGAGCAGTGGTAACTCTGCACTTGACCAGGATCACTGTGCCTGTGAGCAGTGGGCAGGTGCTGGGGACAGCACTGCCCTGGTCTTTCACAGGCCAGCACCCTCCCACATCACCCCATCTGCACTGTGCACACTGGCAAGTGGCCTCCAGTGGCTTGTTTTCTAACCTGTGTGTGTGAAGCTGGAATTTGTTTTTCCATCCAGAATGCCAGGTGGTGCGGATGTGTAGAGTACTGAGGGCCTGGAATTCCTTCCTCTGCTAAGAATTATTTATGTAAAGGATTTTCTTTAGCTGTTGACGTCTTTAATGTAACAGGAAAGATGTTCAGTGTGACGGAACTTTTTTTCCTTGGACAGCAGTCTTTTCTTTCTCTGGTTTTTTCTGGCTTGAAGTTCTTCCTGGCTGGCTTTCTGTTTTTCTTTTTCCTTCCTTTTTTGGAATCCAGACTTCCTATAGGATAGTGCTGGGCGCTAAGTCTTCCTCAGTTTTTGCCTGATGTGCTGGAGTGTTTTTTCTGGTAGATTCAGGTCTCTCCTCAATCTTCAGATCATTTTTTAAATCATTGCTTTCATATCCTTTCCATCCCTGCCTCCTGGAATTGTATCTTACAAGAACTCTTAGATTCATCTTCCTTGTCTCCTTAGGTTACCTCGTGTCTATTTTAAAATAATCCTCTTCCATTCACTTAGTTGTTTTAAGTTTAACAAGGATGGTCACAAATGTTTTAGAAAAATACAAATCAGCGATGTGTTTGATTTTGTAATTTATTCTTACCTCATTTGAGACACTGCTCCTGGAGGGGTGTCTGAGGGTTTTTTGCCTCACAGATTAAACACATATAAAGTGTATTTCTTATGCCGATGACACATTAGAGTTGTGTGTACTGTGTTTGAATTTGGATATTTTTAGAAAGTATAATTGGTTGTACTGTGATTCAAAGGGTATCATTTAAAGTCATACCCATTTTACTTCATTTCTTGTTGAAAACAGGTTTCCTATTTTATCATTATTCTAGGAGAAGCTGATTCGAGACATTGCCCATTGTCATGGAATTTTGATTACCTCTTACTCCTATGTTCGGCTGATGCAGGATGACATTAGCAGGCATGACTGGCACTATGTGATCTTGGATGAAGGGCACAAAATCCGGAACCCCAATGCTGCCATCACTCTGGCCTGCAAACAGGTAGGACCCACAGGGTCTTCTGGGTGGGCAGCAGCTTAGCTGGTAACAGACTTTGCTTTTAGTGTCTCAGTCCCTGTTTCTCCTTATGCTTTGGGTAAAGAGCTGAAAGTACACATTTTGTCCCACTGCAGAAAATCTGTATGTTTTTCCATCATCATATTTTTAAAATTCTGAAGACTCACATTATAAAATATCTCTTCTAATTTGAATGCAGCCAAATTCAATTGTAACCCTCAATATTCAGTTTGAATGATGAGCAGCATTTCCCTCTCCTCTTATCCATGTACAGAGAGAATTGTAATTGCCTAGAGCTCCCTATGGCAGACAGGATCAGTGGTGAGAGGTAGAGATGTCGAATCAGTGTGTTGAGCAATACAATAGGAATGTTTTCAGGTTGGGACTGTGATCATCTGTGAAAGGCGACTTTAATAGAAAGGCTTTCTTTTCCAAAATAGTTCCGCACCCCTCACCGGATCATCTTGTCTGGCTCGCCGATGCAGAACAACCTCCGAGAGCTGTGGTCACTCTTTGACTTTGTTTTCCCAGGGAAGTTGGGCACCTTGCCTGTGTTCATGGAGCAGTTCTCTGTCCCTATCACCATGGGGGGCTATGCAAACGCTTCTCCTGTGCAGGTAACAAGCAACAGGTGGTGGGCACTTCAGTGTTTAAAACCTTCCTGCTGTGTATTGTACATTGTAGTCACGCCCTTCAGTATAAGGAGAATGACCAGGCTTACAAGTTGGTATCTGACAAAAATCAGAAAATTATTTCTGTTGACAGATTGTATTTATCCAGATAAATTTTATAAAAACCACATGAAATATTTACTCAGAGGAAACCCCTAAAATAAAACTTAGATTTCCATAACTGAAGTGAAGTGGGTGTGGTATTAGTTGTCCCTGGGACATTTTTGTCAGGTAAGGAACAAAAGGATGTCACATGGTCATATGGTCAGAAACCATGAGCAAGAGCAAGTGAGTTCTGCATAGCACACAGTGCAGGGTTTCTGGGCAGCGCAGTTCACACAGTAGCAAGAGGGTAAGGAAAGGGGTGTTCTGAGGATGGAGTGAGACGTGTCCTGTGGCCAGGTCCCAGGAGAGTGGGCTGTGAAGAGTGAAGCCTGCTGGGTTGGGGTGGCAATGTGAGAGCCCCACTGACAGCTGTGGGAAGGGAAGGCAGGCTGCTGGCACATATCTCTCAGGGGTGCTGAGAGGGCTGTCACAGAGAGGGTAACAGAGAGGGACCTGTGGTGTTTTCAGAGGTGAGGGTGGTGAAGAGCTGGACCTGGACTTGGGTGGGGGCTGAGGACAGTGGAGGCAAGTGATGCAGGTGGCATTTGTAGGAAGGACAGCCAAGATGTGGAAACTGCGAAGATAAAGAAATGAAATAGGCATGGTGGCACACACCTGTAATCCCAGCTACTTAGGAGGCTGAGGCAGGAAGATTGGCCTTTCATGTGACTATGTCCTTATGAAGCTTAATGGCCCATCTTAGGCCCAGTGACCTTTCATTTTGGGACTGCATTTTCCTCTCACATTACTCCCTACGGTCCCCAGTAGGCAGTATCTATGCAATGAGTGAGTACCCACTGCACCCCCTCCCAACATATTCCATCTGATCTCCAGTCTTGCAGCATAGCAGTTGCTTTGTAGCTTTCCAAGAGTACAAGATTATAAACAGATTCATTTGAAAGTCATTTCTCCCCTGGAGGATGGTCAAGACCCTATTTTAGGGTCTCACTGTATAGCAATAAAGCAAGTATAAAAGAAGAATAAGGCACAAACTTATCAGGATTTTTGTTGTACCTCTTGATGAGATTCTGCTTAATGATACCATGAAAGCTACAATCCCTTGGAGTATATGGAACTTAACTTGAGTTTTTCCAACTATGTTTAGCCAGTTTTATACAACCGTTTGTCCTTAAATTTATTTATTTATTTTTTGGTACTGGGGATCAAACTTGTGACCTTGTGCTTGTGAAGCAGGCACTGGAACCACTGAGCTAAATCCCTGGCTATTATTTTATTTTTAAGCAGTGGAATCAGTTGAAAGGTAAGAATAAACACATTTCTTAAACATAAAATAATTTCGTCCCCTTTTCTTTCATTAAAGGTTAAAACTGCCTATAAGTGTGCATGTGTCTTACGAGATACCATCAACCCATACCTGCTGCGGAGAATGAAGTCAGACGTCAAGATGAGCCTTTCTTTGCCAGATAAAAACGAACAGGTCTGTATATCCAGGATGTCAAGGGGCTTTTCTCAGGCACACACAGCTGTGCCCACCCTGTCCCCTTCCTCTGGTTTTCTGTGAGTACTGACCAGGCCCACAGGCTGGCACTTCACATATGACTGTATGTGCAGTTGGCCCTGCTGTGGTGTCTGTCTTCAGTGGGTCCCTTTCTCTAGACATTGGCCTTGTGTGTTAACACATGCATTTTTCTACAGCTGTTCTTCTTAAATGTCTGCGTTTTCCTCGTCACCCTGTTCATTCACGCTATGTAGTGTATTAAATCCTGGCCATGTGCCTGGCACATGCTGGTTCCAGCCATGAGCAGGTTTTGTCATCAAGGAGCTTCCTTACATTCATTCTGGGGGAGAGGGTCACAAATAAGATGGTTAAGTGTGGCAAGAAGTGAAGAAATGGATCAAAGGGTAGGGAGTGCTGAAGGTGAGGGTTTTCGGAAGTAGCTCTTTGTTTTTGGTGGTGGTGGTACCGGGCTTGAACCCAGGACTTCCACACTGAGCTGTGTCCCAAATCACCATGTTGTGCAAGCTGAGCTCTAGTTTGCAGTGATACCCTGGGGTGGTGGGTGTTCCACTTGCAGAGCAGCAGGAAGCCAGTGTGGTGAGTCCCCAGCAAGGAGAGCAACAGAGGAGGAGGTCAGGTTGCAGGGAAAGGTCAGACCACGAGGCCCACTGGACTTAGAGGAGACTGGAATTTACTTCTGGAAGGAGAAAATCTGTGGTACTATCCTGAGCAAAGGACTGATATCACAGACATAGGTGTTAAAAGGATCATCCAAGCACCTGTATCATAGGTTGAGTGGTGAACTAAATGGCCTTATGCCTCAGTTGGCAGGCCTTTTCCTTCTGTCTGTGCTCATGTCCACATCAAGCCCATCATCTGCACATCCTCCTAGGTCCTCCCCTTTCTTGGTCCTCAGGCTGCGTAGTTCTGAATCAGCCAGCACCCTGGATGCATCTGTTTTCATTCTCACTCTCACCTCCCATTTCACATTTGCACCTCCACTCGGAAGTGAGTGCCATCGGTGTCTGGCAGGCTTCCTTCCCGCTGAGACTCCCACTCACTACTGTGTGCTGCTGCTGGACTCTGCCTCAGCTCACCGTTGCTGTCACTGCCACCACCTCAAGGTTGCTGTCTGGCTTATTTGCACCAATTCACTGACACCCTGGAATCCCAAACTGTTCATTCACACTGTGGCCTGGGCACAGTACTTCTCTTTTTCTACTCTGTGGCCCTATTCTGCCACCCTCACTCCATGGCTAGCATACACATGTACACACACATGGAAAAGTTCCCTGCTAACATCTCCTAGAGTGGACATTCCTGGACCCTGGCCCTCATGTGCCCATCTTAAGGCCCTTTGTAACTAGTGCCTCAGAGCTTCTCAGGCAGAGGCACCCATGAGTAATTTGTGTGGGTAAAGAGCCTTTCTCTGGTGCCACTGAAGTTGAAGAGTTGAGGATGAATTTAAGAAATGAAGAGCTGTAAAAGCTCAGGTTCATATTTTAGAATGATGACTCAGACCATGAATGCAAGGACCGCAGGGGAAGAGAGTGGGTGCAGAGGGATGAAGTTGGAGGAGTAGAAAGTTGAGCGGCAGAAAATACACATGTAGTGTGGGACGCTTGGATACTTGGCATGGTTAAGCTGGGGCAGGGGTTGCCATCAGACATGAGTCTATTTACTTGGAAAGCCCAGGGAAGGAGTATCCAGGTGGGTGGGCAGGCATGGCAGGCTGGGGTGCACTTGGTCCTGAGCTGTGTGTGATCAGGAAACCAGTCTGCGGGGGCTGCTGGCCATGAGCAGGGCCCATGTTGGTGAGAAATGCCCTGTGTAGGCTGGGCCACACCTTCATTGTTTGTTGTTTTAATGAGGTGCATTGTTAAATTGTATATATTGCACTCTTTTGATTAGAAACCTTATTGATGTTATTTTTATTCTAATAATTTTTTAATGCTATGGTTTGTTTTCTTTCCCCTGTAGGTCTTATTTTGTCGTCTTACAGATGAGCAGCATAAAGTCTACCAGAATTTCATTGATTCCAAAGAAGTTTACAAGATTCTCAACGGAGAGATGCAGGTCAGCCAGAGTTGGAGCCAGGGACTGAGGAGGGCTGGAAGGAAGGCGCATGTGTCACCTCAGTTCACTCACGTAGGCCTGTGGGTGACACGCAGCCCTGCCACAGTTCAGGGGCAGAGGAGGAGCGGCACCCCAGGGAAGGACCAGCCCTGAACTGTGCAGGGGAAGCTGAAGGCAGCCAGAGCCAGGGTGGGTCGGGTGCACTGCTAGATTTTACTGAAATTAGAACCAAAATCCTGTTTCGCGAGGAAGAGATTATGAGGATTCAGGAGTTTCATCAGTTTCTCAGAGAATCCCTGTGTCCCATAAATTTGTATGAATGAATGTGGCACAGAAACCAGGCCTCACTCTGGTTCAGAGTCTCTGGCTTAAATTCTCCTGATGCCAGAGTAGGATGGGAACATCTCTCTGGTCATTCCGTGCCTTCTGTCCTACTCAGGCTCTCTCTTTACCATGTCTGGAATGTGGAAGGTATGGGGTAACATCTTCTATGAAGCTTTCGAATGTGATAGGATTTGGCTTTCTGGGGCATCTCAGTCCTGTGTGTGCCAACACTTTGGTTGGGTGGGCATAGCCCACAGGAGCATTGCAGACTTGCTGGGTGTGGGGCTGGAAGCTGGGCCTCTGAATCTTAACCAGATGGTCGTGGTCCTGAGGGCCAGGGCTTTCTGTGACCCTCTTGAAAACACTGGTGAGAACCTCAGCTAGTCCCGAAGCTCTCGCAGTGTGAGAGAAAACACATGGAGCTGGAGTACTGTCCCTTCTGTCTCCCTGCAGTGCTGCTGCAGCTGAATCTCACAGTGAGGTCATGTGGAGAACAGACTGTACAGCGGTCTCTGCGATGGTGGGGCTGGCAGGCACTGGGGCTGCTGTAGAGCATGGGGAATCCGCCTGTGCTACCGGGGGGAGCAGGTGCAGGAGGAAGTACCCTCGTGCACATGGATCTGCTCTGGCGTCATGGCTGCAGGCAGTATGCAGCACTAGCTATGCAGTGGGCGTATGTGTAGGCTTGTGCTTAGCGTTCCATGTGAGCTGTAGGCAAATTCCACTCCTTTTCTGCGCATATGTACCTTACCTTGTGAATTATGCCTTAGTGGTTTGACACGTGTGTCCTAGGAGCGAGGAATTTTCAGCATTCCCGCTGCCACCTCCTGGGTGGAGCTGTTTCTGTGAGGCACTCTGGGGTTCACTTGTAGAGCATCTGACCCGATGTGCTTGTCTCTGTAGCTGCAGTCTATACCTGTTCTCTTCGGAGGCATAGTGAGTTCACTGCGCACCAAGAGATGAGATCTCCAGCCCTGCTCCTATGCTCTGATGTAGCCAGAGATGGCACTGGGTGCTCAAGCACGACTCAGGATTTATTCTTTTTTTTTGAGATTCACCTTGTAGTTCAGGCTGGCCCTGAGCTCACTATGTAATCCAGGCTGGCCTCAAACTCAGAGCAATCCTCCTACCTCTGCCTCCCGAGTGCTGTGATTACAGGCATGAGCCACCATGCCTGGCATTCCAGTATGTAGTATTGGGGGTCAAACTTGGGACCTTGCTCTTGCCAGACAGATGCTGGAACCACGAAGCTAAATCCTTGGGCCTCAGGGTTTGTTCTTAAGCCACCTTTCATGGCTGTCACCTGCCTCTGGTCTCTGGAGGAAGCATCTGAGTCATTTCTGTTTCTCCAGCTCTCCTGTGTCTCCCCTCCTTTCTCATGTGCCTTTGTGTTAAGAGGTCAGATCCTCCCATCATGTATCTAGAGAATGCCAGCCAAATTTACATGCCACAGTTTTCTAGTAGTCACTTGAAGGAAGAAAGGAAAAAAGAAAGCATGTGTAGTTAATTGTGATCATTTATTTATTCAGTCAAATATATCATTAAAATACTATTTTAATGTGTATCTAGAATTTGAAAATGATTAATGGGATAGTTTACTTTGAGCTTTTGCACTGTCTTTAGAGTTGAGAGTGCATTCTACAACTGCCACACACCTCCATCAGCCCAGCCACGCTCCACGGGTTCTGTACAGCATGTGGCTGGTTGCTGCTATACTGGACAGCACAGGTCTAGTGGCAAGAAACAAGGTAGAGATGGCTGTTCAGAGAGTTTCGACAGTGTTCTCAACTTGCTTGAGTCCTTATTTGTGTAAGTGTTGTTCCCTAGTTAAAATTACTGCACCCTCTGATTACTGAGTTACGAGCTCTCTCTGGCACTGAGCTTACATGCTAGTAGTTTGCTCGGAGTCACACTCTGAATGCTGTGAGCACTCATTCTCACAGTGCAGTTGGGCCTTGTGCATGGTGTGCTCACCCTGTACTTCTGGTGCACGAGCTCCATCTACAGCTTCCCACAGATTCATTCCCTGTTGCAGTGGTGACATGAAAGTAAGTGAGTTCTGACCTCTGACTCCTGTCTTGAATTGGATCTGCCAATCTGGTGCTTCTGCATTTGATATATCCTATGATTGGTTTCTCCAGAGTTAGACTGGCATGGGTGGTATTTCTTTTTTTTTTAATTGAATTCTTTATTGGTACATTTTATATACAACTCACAATCATACACAACATTGGGGAATTTGTACCAGTATATGACACAAGTTAATTTTCATTTTTACCCACATCCCTACTCACCCACAACCCCCCACCCCTTATATACATGCTCTTTTATGAGGAAATGGGTGGTATTTCTGATCTGCATTTTCAAGGTGTCTGAGTGTATCAGTCAGCTTTCTGTTACTGGGGCTAAAGCACATATACAATTTAAAAGAGGAAAGGTTTGTTTTGTCTGAAGGTTTGAGTTCATGTTCAGTGGCTGCCAAGGTGGAAACATCATGGCAAAAGGGTCTGGTAGAGGGACAGCAGAAGGGGGAAGCACCAAAGAGGAGAGGGGCTGGGACAAGGTGCACTTTCAAGGTGTGCCTCCAGTAACCTGGCTCCTCCACCTGCAACCCACCTCTTGAGCCCCCAGCACTGAACCCATCAGTGGATTCAACCACTTGTGAGGTCTGCATCCTCCTGCGCTAGACCTCTCTAGGCCCCTCTGAACCCCAGTGCCTGGTGGATCAAACCCGCTATGTGTTAGTCTTGGAGGAGACATTTAAACTGTGATGATGTTTCTGTATATCATGTTTATAGTGCTATGACTGTGTAACTTTTTCTACTGAGGGAAAATGAATAGTAACCAAATGTGACCCTGTTGATGTCTGTTGATGTGCTCTATCCAGTAGAGCTGTTTTGTTTCCTAAGAAGTTGTCAGGGGAAGATGAATAAAAATTAATTCAGGGAATTAGTTACTAGTGCCTGGTAATGCTGTGACTGTCTATGTCTCACATCGAGCAGCGTCTTTCTGTTCCACCCTTTTCCACTGTGCTTTCTACAGTAATCTAAGTGTGTTTATATTCTTCTGTATTGCAGATTTTCACTGGGCTTGTAGCCCTAAGAAAAATCTGCAACCACCCTGATCTCTTTTCTGGAGGCCCCAAGAATCTCAAAGGTCTCCCAGATGATGAACTGGAAGAGGGTCAGTTTGGATACTGGAAGCGTTCTGGGAAGATGATTGTCGTTGAGTCTTTGTTGAAAATATGGCACAAACAGGGTCAACGAGTACTGCTGTTTTCTCAGTCGAGACAAGTGAGTGTGCAGACTTCAAGAAACAAGCCTCTTCTGAGGACTTCTGACCTTTAATTTAAAAAGTAAGCTGTGACCTAAGGTGATGCTTCCAGAGCAAGTCTGCCACAGGTGCAAAGTAGCAGCCTGCAGAATTGTTGCAGAGTTGGACTCTCCTGTGGAGGTTGTGTCCAAATGTAACTTTTTTAAAAGCCTGTGATGTGCTACAGGTGTCTGAGTGAGTTTAGGTCTGAGTCTGGGGTACTTGCAAGGGTTTTAAGGATAACAACAAAAAATACTAAAAATGTTCTTGTAGCGGTTTCATTTCTCCACCCTAGAACAAGAAACTCTTTTCACATGGGCCCACTGGGGAAGGCGTGGCTGCGGACACAGGGTAGCAGCCTCCTCTCCCCCTAGATGCTGCACATCCTCGAGGTGTTCCTGAGAGCCCAGAAGTACTCCTATCTCAAGATGGATGGCAGTACCACCATTGCCTCGCGCCAGCCGCTGATCACAAAATACAACGAGGTAGCGAGGGCTCTGAGGGAGCAGACGGGTTCAGCCTTGTGGGCACGGTTACCTGGCTGCTGTCCTCTGGGGCTGGGCAGCAGGCAGTAGAACTTCTTGCCTTTACCTGTGCTCTCAGAGAGCACGGGAAGTTGCACAGGTGTGTGTGTGCACATGTGAAGCAGTGCTTTCCTCCTTGGAAACCCAGGAGTCTGTAAATATTCCTGACTAGTTAATATCAGGGGTAGGAGCTGTGTGGCAAGCTCTGGCTTCAGACAGTTCTCCAGGCCTCAGTCATCACTGGCCTTTGGAGCAGTTGGGGTGCTCTGGGTGGGGTGCGAGCAGCCTGAGGCAGAGCTGGTGCTTCCCTCCATCACTCCCACTGCATCCCATCTGTCCACCTGCAGGACTCGTCCATCTTTGTGTTTCTTCTGACCACGCGGGTAGGTGGCATAGGTGTCAACTTGACTGGGGCCAACAGAGTAATCATCTACGACCCAGACTGGAACCCGAGCACTGATACGCAGGTCTGTTATGTACCTTACAGAGAGATGTATGAGAACAGTTTCCTGGCTGAAGTCACCCCTTCGTGTCCTAGCCAGCTCCCAAGTGCTGACTTTGGTTGTGTCTGTAGCAATTTATCCACGCTGTCCACTCTTAAGCATGGGGAACAGGAACCACACACAGAGCTGGGAGCTCCGCTGTTAGACTCAGCTGTCTAGTTCTGTTCTTTTGGCAGCTGCTCTTCCACACAAGTGGCTTGTGGATATGCATACCTTTGGGCATGCTTCCAAAATTCTGGCTCTGGGAGTGAAAGGTGGCTGCCCTCACTTTGTGTCCCTCTGTCGGCATCCCCATGGCCGGGCCTTTGCCAAGCTGTCTCTCTCTGTTGCAGGCCCGGGAGCGAGCCTGGAGGATAGGCCAAAAGAGACAGGTGACTGTGTACCGACTCCTGATGGCTGGTACCATTGAGGAGAAGATTTACCACCGGTCAGTAAGTTGCTGCTGAGTCCTGCTCTGTGTGCCCGGGGTTTAGTTGGGAACGTTTTACAGTGTTGTGAAATATCTTCCATGTTAGAGTAATGTTTGCTGTGTAACTTAAAGGATAAAGATTTTTTTGTTTTGTATTTTTTCTTTGTCATCAAAATAAGAATAGATGGCTTATTATGAGTTTTTAAAAAATGTCTTCAAACATGATTATTGTGCTGGGTGGGTCTACTTATGTAACCGTGGTATTCACTATAATCCGTGAGGTGTTCGTACTTCCTATAGAAAAATTAGGGAAGGTGCAAAGTTGAAGCTCTCATTTTGGCATTTCCATAGATGTGCAGATGCAGTGCTGCCTTGTAGAGCTGCCTGTGCCACAGGGCGGTGGTGAGGCCTCAGCAAGACATAGTGGGCAGGTCAGAGTGAGGACGCCTGGCGTAGAGTTTCTTGAGAGTGGCCCCTGGGTGCGAGCCAGGAGCCCAGCTCCTCACAGCGCAGAAAAGCTGTGGGTCACAGTCTCACGTGTGGAAAGGATTTTTTGAAATGTGAACCTTGCAGGTTCATAAAGCTCATTGGATAGAAATAAGTAGTATTTCTAATTGAATTCTACAAAACACTAGAAACCAGCTGAAGAGTTACATACTTGCTGAACTGTTGATTTTTCAAGGCTGAAAGTTCAAGTATTATTAGCCATTCATTCAACTTTCCTGCCACCTCCCCTCTTGCACTGTTTAATGACTGGAACATGCCTGTAGAACTAAGCATTATTTATGTCAGCGTAATTTTTTATACTTTCAGACAAATCTTCAAGCAGTTTTTGACAAACAGAGTGCTAAAAGATCCAAAACAAAGGCGGTTTTTCAAGTCCAATGACCTGTATGAGCTGTTCACTCTGACTAGCCCTGATGGTTCCCAGAGCACTGAAACAAGCGCTATTTTTGCAGGTATTACAGAAATGGCCTTTACTTTCAGGTAATAAATGACATAACATTTCTGCACTTAGTACTAGCTGTACTTTCCCTTTTATAGGAACTGGTTCAGATGTTCCAACACCCAAACGCCATTTAAAAAGGAAGATTCCGCCAGCTTTTGGGATAGACTGGGATAGTCCAAAATGCAGGAAGTTCCCAGAATCTGACGTACTTCCAGATGTGAACTTAGATAAATCTAAGGCTACAGAAGCTGAAGGAGGCTTGGTAACTCCTAGTGCAAGTGGCCCTTCGGAAAGTGGCCCTCACCTGAGCGGAAGGATAACCAGCAGGGACAGGGTTATTGAAGAGAGAAGCTCAGTGTCTAGACCAGAGGAGTCGCCAGCAGGCAGCGGAAATGGGGTCTGTTCCAGTTACCCACAAATTGGCAGAGCGCCTGGTCCATCTGGGGAAGAAGATATCTCTGCAAAGCAGGGACCTTCTGATGAAGGAGACAGCAGCCACGTTCCTACAGAAGTTCTTCGACAGAGTGGACCGGTGGGAAGTCATTCCTATAAGCACAAGTCAAAAACAAAGCATCAGGGTGTGGTGGAAGAGGGGGTCCTAGAGAAGCAGCAGAAGCCCGAGATTGCCAAGTACCACAGAGATGCCAAGTTTGAGGGCACACGAGTGCCACATCTGGTGAAGAGAAGGCGGTACCACAAGCATGACACGACCCCTGAAAGTGAGCCCCTGGCACACAGTGGTGATGACTATGTCCTAGCAAAGCTGTTCAAGAAATCAGGTAAGTGGGAGCCAGGGATTTAGCTCAGTGGTTCTGGTGTCTGCCTTTCAAGCACAAGGTCCCAAGTTCAGTCCCTGGTAATCACATACCACAATGCCAGGTGTGATGACTCATACCCACCAGCAGTCAAGTAACACATACCACAGTGCCAAGTGTGGTGGCTCATACCTGTAATCCCAGCACTCAGGAGGCAAAGGCAGGAGGATTGCTGAGTTCGAGGCTTACCTGGGCTACATAGTGAGCTCAGGGTCAGCCTAAACTACAAAGCAAGACATGCCTCAAAAAAAAAAAAAAAAATCAGGTAATGGTGCCTGTCAGCCTGGCAGCCACGAGTAGTCTCCTGAATCCAGATTTGAAATGTTTGACATTTCAGTACCCAAGAAACCATGTATTTCTTCCAAGTATTTCTGTACAGGGAAGCAATGGTAGTTAACATATGGGCTTCTCAACTGCTGTGGTATCAGGTTCAGCATGAGGATGGTGATGCCATGGGAGTCTGGAGGGCAGGGATTCTAGATGCAGGGAAGCTGGTGGTACAGTGCCCAGGGATAGTAGTGGAGGAGGTCACTGGAGTGCTGCTAGACTGTGGGAACCATGTTCTCCCTGCTCAGGTTGCTCTTGCTCAGCTTAGTGGCCACCGTGCCACATCAAGGAGAGCTGCTTAGTTTCCTGTATCTTGGAACACAGGCGTGTGTGGCACTTCTGAAAGACTTACACTTAGCATTGATTACATTTCTTTCTAGAGATAGTTTCAAACTTAAGTAAGGTGAGGTAGTGTGCACCACAGTTCTTGCCTCACTCACTCCAAGGTGATGTTTCCAGTGCTCCCACACCCATGTGAACACTCCTGTGTTTTGGCATGTTTTGGCAGGAACATGCCTGTGTTTTGGTGGGGCTCTCCCACCCTCCTAGGGAGACCCCTGCTGGCTTATTCTGTCTCTGGCTGAGATCACCTAGACGAGGTGAAGTCTGCCAGATTGCTCAGCTCTCATGCTTACTTTTCTTTGTAATTAGTATTTTGAGGCTGTGTGCACACCTTGTTCCATTGCACCAGCCCTAGACTCTATTATTGACTCTTCCCAACTGGTTAGTACCAGTACCATTGTGGTTGCTGCACAGTGTTTAGCGTCCCACCATAAAGAAGTAATGAGGGGAAAGAATAGATATGATGTGAAAAGAAAAAGAAAGCACATGTATATAGTGGGTAGGGGGTTGTGGGGTGGGTTGGGATATGGGTATAAATGAGAATTAACTTGTGTCATATACTGGTACAAATTCCCCAATGTTGAGAGTGATTGTGAGCTGTATGTAAAATGTACCAATAAAGAATTGAATTGAAAAATAAAAGGTTTCCCTCCTCCCTGTCCCCTCCCCCTCCTTCCTCCTCCTTCCTCCCTCTTCTCTCCTGGGGTGTTGACTTACTCACAGGGCTGGGGATGTAGTTTAGTGGTAGAGCTCTCACCTAATATGAGTCAGGCCCTGGATTCATCCTCAGCACCAAAAAAAGATTTATTTTGCCAGGCATGGTGGTTCATGCCTATAATCCCAGCACTTGGGAGGCAGAGGCAGGAGGATTGCTGAGTTTGAGGCTTGCCTGGGCTACATAGTAGGCTCAGGACCAGCCTCAACTACAAAGCGAGACCCTGTCTCAAAGAAAAAGGATTTATTTTTCCATCAGTATGGACTACTGTACATTATCTTTTCATGACTGCAGCCCTTTACTGTGGTACTTGTGTTGTCTTAAATGTGTCTGGAGAGAACTCCCTTTTGCTCCTGTCTCAGCCTTTTCTCCGTATCCCTTGAACTCCTATTGACTTCCTGGTGCACTGAAGGTGTTCCAAGCTCTACTCTTGTTTTTCCTCTCCAGCCCTGGCATCAGTTCCCTCCTGCAGGGAAACCTGGATTTGGAAACTAGGACCTGACTATTCAGGTTCTATGCTAGTAGTATGTTACTGCTTTGCAGGCTGAGGAACAGATGCATGTGTAGGTAGGTGTGCTTGTGTGTGTGTGTGTGTGCACATGTATTTGTATACAGATAGGCACACCTGTGTCTGTCTGTAAAGGCACGACTTTGGCTTCTGGCAAGAACGGAATTGTATTTCCTCTCCCACTCAGAATGGGGTGTGGACAGGATCTACGAGGCCATGGGCCTCAGGTATGAAGGGCAGTCAGCGAGCAAGCTCTAAGAGGGAGGTAAACCGAACTGTCCAACTGCTGCTGTGCCCCCAGAGACCTTGAGAGGTTTCAGGCTGTGATGTAAGAGG
Source organism: Thryonomys swinderianus (assembly GCA_004025085.1). Classification (NCBI taxonomy): domain Eukaryota; kingdom Metazoa; phylum Chordata; class Mammalia; order Rodentia; family Thryonomyidae; genus Thryonomys; species Thryonomys swinderianus. The sequence goes on from PVIC010002607.1 coordinate 55,568, forward strand.
GTCCCAGATGGAGCCCCATCAGACTCTGTGAGAACATAGTGGAGCATCTAGAGACCCAGCTAGAAGGAGTGGGGCAGAGGGTCCCACCCACCTGCAGAGGCTCAGGGAGGGCCAATGGCACACGGGTATGAGGGAGCTCCTGGAGCCAGACAGAATTGATGAAGGACAGAGTTCTCAGTGTCCACCCTGCCTATGCCTACCAACCAGCCCGGGAGCCATGGAGTTGGTGCTGCAGGAGTAGCTTAGAGTTAGTACTCCTTCCGCCCCCTCCTGAGCCTCTATAGGGATGTTTGAATGCCCAGCAAGATAAAATTCACAATGGGTGCACCAAATCACATGTGCTGTATATAGAGAAGCAGAAAAATGTGATAAAAAATGAGGAAAATGAATGGAAGCTAGTCCAGACACAACAAAGGGGCATCAAGCTCCCTGTTATAATAGCACCTCTGCAAATCAACCAGAGTTCAATAATTTGTTTTTACTTCTTTTTGACTTTAGTGTGAAGTTGTTAAATCAAAACACTGTGTTCACTTTCTTGGTCCCCCATTGTTGTGTTTCATAGTTGCTAACAATTATGTTACCAATTTAAAACAGTTTTGTTAACTTGTTTCTGCATACATTGTTGGCTGTATTTTATTTTACTTTGTGAGTCTGTAACATGTTAACATAGTTAGAAGAAGTAAAACTCTGCAGAGAGGTGGCTCAGGGAAGCATCACCCTTCACCCTTTGTCCTCAGTCCCATCAGTTTTTGGCATGCCCTTCCTGCTTCTTTTTTTCCAGAAGAAGCAGGCCCATGTGTATAATTTCATGTTCCCTGACTATAGTAAGACCTCAGTTCACCAATTCTTCTGTTTGGTTTGAAAACTCCACCTTGGGTGAGGAACTCAACCGCACCATTCTTCCCCGCTGTCTGCTTTGCATGAGCGGGAACGTGGCCATCTTCCTCAGAACCATGGGACAAATTAAGTTCATGAACCAAGGGGCTGCTGTACTCTGTTCCCTCTCAGAATCCTCAGTGCCCTAAAAGTTGTTGGCACGCTCCTCATTATTCACAGTTGGGCCTTTATGGTATTCAGTTTTTGCTCAGTCACAAAGCTATAGCAAATAATATTATACCTACATCCTTTAGTGTTACGAGAGGTTTACCTTCAGAGAACATCCCACAAGGGGCATTGCACCTGTGTGGAAGTTTGGGTTTTTTTTCAGATAATGCCTGACTCCCCTCTGTATGCTGATATCAAAATGAATTGTTGCCAGCATTGTACAAGTGTCTGTCTTTAGAGCCTGCTGAGAGAGTGCTTTACATTTGTAGTTTTTGCCAGCCTGTATGGGAAGAAACATGAGCATTTTAGTGTTAATTTTTCCATTTTTATAATAAATGAAATTGAGCAACATGTATAGGGATTTCTATATCTTTTTTTTTTTCATGTGAGTTGTCTGTTATATCTTTTGCCTGTTTTCTAAGTCAAGTTTTTTGTCTTCTTTAGTTTTTTTAGGGTTCTTCACAAATTAAGAATATTAGCTTTAATATCCCATTTATTGTATCTTTCATATATATTGTAAGCATTTTCTCTCAATTTGTTTAGTTTTATTTATAATAATTTTACCCATGGAAATTTGTTTTAAAAAATAGATTCAGGGGCCGGAGGGTTAGCTCAGTGGTTCCGGCGCCTGCCTCCAAGCGTAAGGACCTGAGTTCGATCCCCGGTTACCACATATAATGTTGGGCGTGGTGGCTCACGCCTGTAATCCCAGCACTCGGGAGGCAGAGACGGGAGGATTGCTGAGTTTGCGGCGGCTTGCCTGGGCACCATAGTGAGCTCAGGGCCAGCCTGAACTACAACGCGAGACCCTGTCTCCAAAAAAGAAAATAGATTCAGATTTATGGGTCATACCTGTTACTAATTTTTAGCTATAGTGAGGAAGACTTTTCCATACAGGAGTTCACTATAGTTTCCTCTTTGCTACTTGGGTGGCTTTTATTTTCTGTGTTGATTTCATGCGTTCCAGTAAGAGCCCCCCCTTTTGCTGGTATTGTGTATTTTTTTCAATGAATTCTTTATTGGTACATTTTATATACAGCTCACAATCACACACAACATTGGGGAATTTGTACCAGTATATGACACAAGTTAATTCCCATTTTTACCCATATCCCTGGGAGTTGTGTATTTTAAGTAGTTTTCACACTGGCTTTCAGTGCTGTTGTCAATGCTGTCCCATGCAGCATGTCATGTGTGCCTGCGCTTTCTCGACAGTCCCTGCTTCATCTTCCCTCCTCAGTGCAGACCTGCAGTCAGAGGCCCATTGTCTCCATCAGGACACAGCTTTGATCTTCTGGGATTCTCCTACCCATTCATTTTTCCATATGAGCCTCTCTATCCATACATTAGCTTCATGGACGAGGTTGTTGGTGTCTTTGTGGAACTGTCGCAAGCATGTAAGTTAATGGGCAGAGCAGTAGTTACTGACAAGTGAAGTCTTTGCATCTGCCCTGGCTGACTGGAATGCCCTTCTGGGAGCCTTTTAAAGTTTCTCCATATTAAGTGGAAAATTTCTTGGATTTATTTCCATTTTCTGTTGCTTATTACTGTGTGGGGAGCTTCCCCTACCATTTAACACTTTAATTTTTGTTAATTGTTGTGTGTGAGCAGGATGGCTGTAAGTTTTAGTAGGCTAATTTTCTGCCTTGTCACCACTGACTTACTAAGTGTTATTGATTTTTTGTTGTTGTTGTTGTTTTGGTTCCAGGGATTGAACTCCTGACCTTATACTTGCAAGGCAGGTGCTAGAACCATTGAGCTATATCCTCAGCCGTTAACATTGATTCTTTCTGGTTTCTAGGCATACTGTTACTTAAAAACCTTTAGAAGCCTGGGTGAAGTAACTGTAATCTCAGCTACCTGGAAGACTGAAGCAGGAGGTTTGCAAGTTTAAGGGCAGCCTGAGCAACTCAGTCAGACTTTGACTCAAACTTTTTAAAAGGCAGGGTAGGGGTATTGGAGGTCTATAGGTCAGTAGTAGAGTGCTTGCCTAGCGTGAGCAGCACTTTCGGTTAAGAAACCAAAACATGATTTTTACTTTTCAATTCACACCTCCAATTGATTTTTCTGTTTTTTACTGCAGTGGCTAATATGCCCAGTTAAATGTTAAATAGTAAATATTAGAGATAAGGGACTGTGGGCACATAACTGGGACCTTTGCATTTGGTTCTAGTCTCCTGTGAGTCAATACGGCACATAGCGAACTAAATAATTAGGCAGAAATGAGGCTTAGAGAAGCTGTGCTTGGGCCTGATCCATGCTACTATGTGTAGCAAAAGACTCTAGGCCCCAGCCTGCTACACCTTTTATTCAGGACCTTTAGAGTAACAAAATGTAACAAAGACTCAGGGATCAAGGCAGACACTGGCAATGGCCTAGTTCCACCCTGAAGCATCACAGCATAGGGGACCACCAGGGTCCTTGTTACCAGAGGCAAAAGTGAGTTGAGTCCAAAGTCTGTAGGCAGTCAGGAAGGACTGGTCAATTTCTACGTTCCAATTATTTCTCCCAAACTGGATGGTTCCCAACAAGGGACATCTTAGCTTTCCTATTCTTGGTGGAAATAATCTCTAGATTTTGACATTAGGACTAAGGTATATATTTATTTAGGAAATACTGATTAATTTTCAGTTTTTTGAGTGTTTTCATCAGATGTTAAATTTGTCAAGGGCATTAGAGTTATCATGTACAGGGATGTGGAACTAGTTTAGTGGTAGCACGCTTGCCTAGAAATGTCACCCAATCGCTTCTTGGCCTTTTGGCTAAGATCAAGTGTCTAGAAATGTCACCTATGGATGATATTGAAAGTAATATAATGTTAGATGAGGAATTTCTCAATATTGAACCAACCTTGAATTCCTATATAACTCCTACTTATTTATACATGGTGCATTGTTTTCTTTGTTGCTAGATCCCACTTGCTGATGTATAAACTAATATTTTCTCATTGAGGTCCGTAAATGATGTTGCTTTGTAGTTTTATGTGTAGCATTGGTAACTCTCCTGTTTCTTATGTTATTGATCGGTTTTGCTAGAAACTTGTCTATCTTCTCCACTTTTTAAGTTTTCATGTATGTATAAAATAGTCTTAGAAAGTTTTTAAAATTTGCTTCTCTTTCAAGATAATTTCTTATTTATAATGGCATAAATTTATTTGTATTTCTTTGCTTAAGTCAAGACAGGATTATCTGTTCTGTTTTTTTAATAAGCCAAGATTTTGATTTATTAACTACATCTACATTTCTCTGTTTTGTTATTTTGGCTTTTGTTTTTATTATTGTATACTCGGTACTTTTTATTTCAAATTTTGGTGACTTTTAGCATAATTTGTTCTTTTTATAACTTGTACTTGGAAATTTATCTCAATTTTCTTTCATTTTCCCTGATATAAGTACTCAAGGCTATGGATTTTTCACCAATCACTGCATTAATTTTATCCCAGTTATTCTGATATAGATTGTTTTCAGGATCATTAGTTTTTAGAAATTCTGTCGTTTTGCTTAGTTTTTTCTCTTCATTGAAAAGTTAGTGGGAGGTGTTTGCTTTTCTTCCTGGGGGCAGGAGGTTGTGGTTAAAGACTTTCCTTGATTATTCTGAACAGGGATCACTGCTGACCCCCGTCATTGATGCCATCCGTGAAACCCCCAGGTCATGGCAGACACTGTGAAGAGCAGTTAACATGTTCTTTATGCTTTGTCTCCCAGGACACTGCACTGTTGGGAGAGGAGAGGGCTGTGTGTCCCGCGGTCTCACTCACGCTCCTCCCTTTGTCCCCGCCAGGGGGCGTGCACAGCGTGGTGAAGCACGATGCCATCATGGACGGTGCCAGCTCAGACTACATGCTGGTGGAAGCAGAAGCCAACCGAGTGGCACAGGACGCCCTAAAAGCCTTGAGGGTATCCCGTCAGCAGTGTCTGGGCGCTGCATCTGGTGTTCCCACCTGGACTGGCCACGGGGGCGTCAGAGTGAAGTGAGAGCCCCTTCCCACGTGCTTGGGGGTGACCGGAAGTGGGTGCTGTCAGGGCCGATATGGACCCTAGGCAGCTGGGTTTGGGTGACTTGGTCCTGTCACCTTAGCTCCCTCACTTTGCCCAGCTTTCCAGAGCAGATCTTGGGGGAGGAAGTGATCGGTTTTATTTGAGAAACTGTAGTTCTAATAGTAGAAGCTACTGAATAACAATTAAACTTTAAGGGGATGGTCAGCCAGTGTGTAGCAGTAGCCAGGCTGTTGGCAGCCTTCGGAAGCACTCTGCTGGGCTGGGAGTTGGCCGGGCTGGGAGTTGGCCCTTGCCCTGCACGTCAGGCAGGGGTCTGAGGGTTTGACGCCTCGAGACAAAGTAATGGCCACCCTGGCAAAGCAGATAAAGGAGCCCAGGGCTGGCCCTGCGGCTGTGCAAGAACCATCGCAGAGATGTGTTCCCTGGAAGAATTTAGTAGGTAAAAATGTGGTTTGGTCTCTTGAGTCACAAAAAGTAATGTTTATCCTCTGTGGTTCTTTTTCTTATTAGGAGTAGATTTGGTCAGAAAAGAAACTGTAGCCTCTCTATGCAGCGTCCTTCATCGTCTTCAACAGAAGAATGCCAGGTAACAGAGCAGCTCACTTTCCATGTGCGGGACTCTGAGTGTGCAAGAGATGGCTGCCCTGGCATGGTGATGCCCGATGTTTGTGTTGTGGGCTCTGCTTTATGATGTGCTTTCTCCACAATCTGAAAAGGCCTCTGACCTCCTAAAACCCAGGGCCTGTGTCAGCACCTCTGCCCTGTGCTTAGAAAGCTGATACAGGCATAGGTGTGCCACTAAGAGTATGTCCTGCCTGTCTGAGGCTCATCCTTAGAGGATATGAGGGGCCAGAAGGCGGCCTTGCTGCCTGGGGGAGTCAGGCCTCTGGCCCTGCAGCACCCAGCATGTCTCCAGAACTTCAGTGACTGAACCAGGGCACAGGCCTCCACTCAGCACTGTCTCAGATGACAGTTGTGTTAATGCTTAAAGTGGGGACTCCCAATATGAAAGAGAGAGAGGACACTGTCAGGAGTAGAATCTTTCAGACCTGCTCCATTTTGTGCTTTTAGCAGTAGGAATATGCAGTGCTTCCCAGGTTAGTCTGTGCTGTTGTTGTGAGGAAGCTCACATGAGAAAAGATGAGGCGGTGTAATAAAGGGAAGGGAAGCAGTATGGATCACCTCACTCCCGCTGTGCAGTGGGCCTTTCCTCTGTCTGCCTCTACTCTCACATGGTCCAGGGGTGGGTAGGGAACCCTCCTTTCTGATCATTTCTTTGGGAAGCATTGACAGCAGGTGAAATGTGATGTTGGACTTTCCTCTCCTCCCTTGGGCTGTGATACGAAGTCTTCAGTCTCTGTGTCTTACCTGCCCGGCCCCTGGGTTAATTTGGGGCCCTTCACCTCCTCTGGGGAACTAAGTGGGTACCTAACCTAGTGCATCAGTGCAGCCACTTTCTCTCTCCAGGATGGAGTGGTGAAAAAGGAAGGAAAAGAGCACTTCAGTGGGAAAGCCGAGGACATGGACACTTCCTCTGGGGCCCTCACCTCTGCCTCCCTCTTGGCCAAGATGAGAGCAAGAAACCACCTGATCTTCCCCGAGCGCTTGGAGAGTGAAAACGGGCATCCAGCAGAGGCATCTGTGCCGCCGCCTTGTGCCACAGAGCACGATGAGCTGCTGGTGGAGATGAGGAACTTCATTGCCTTCCAGGCCAGTGTGGACGGCCAGGCCAGCACCCGCGAGCTCCTGCAGGAGTTCGAGCCCAAGCTGTCCGTATCACAGTCCTGTGTCTTCCGGGAGCTTCTGAGGAACCTATGCACTTTTTACAGGACGCCGAGTGGGGAAGGGGTGTGGAGACTCAGGCCGGAGTACCGCTGAGCCCGGCCCTCCCCGTGGCTCCTAGCCCAGGCTTCTGAGCCCCCTGGGCTGGAACCCTCCACGTGGCATCTACCTCAGGACCAGAGATGGAAAAGAATATGCTCTTTCTCAGCTCTGCAGTTTCAGTAATGCTGGACTTGGGGAGTAGGAATGGGAGCTATGTTACAAAATCAGGGACCAACAGATGCAGTCAGGGATCACCTTGTGTTCATGGAGAGGTTTGTGGGGCAGAGGTTTCTGCTCTTTTTATTGGTGCTAGAAACATGGCTTCCAGTCAGTTGACCTGTTCGATAAATGAGGTCATTAGTATTTGATAGCAGCAGAATTTTGGTGCATAACTTTTAAATGCTTAAATTTGCCACCCGAAGAGATCAGGTTTGTTATCTTGGAAAACAAGTCATTGCCTTTATAAACAGCCACCTTTTAGCTACTGTACATTGGCAGGATTTTAGATTTTCCCTTTAGGTGCTGAGTGCAGGCTCCACTGAGTCGTGTGTCCCACTGCAGGTGCTTCTTCGAGTGAAACAGGAAGTAACTTGTTAATAAATACCAAGAGTTCTGTCTACGGAAAGTGGCATGCTCAGTTTATGCTGGTGTTACTTTAAGCAAAAGATGTCCCCTCTCCCTCCTACAGTAACTGTTAATTTTGGGAAAGTTGAAATGTGTTATCAAATTTTAAAAATTAAATGAAAAATCCAAGCAGAATTGCTGGTAAGCCAGGCTTGGTAGGGTATGCCTGTAATCCCAGAACTTGGGAGACTGAGGCACAAGGATCACCATGAGTTCAAAGCCAGCCTGGAAATCATAATGACACCCTGTCTCAAAACAGGAGAAGGGACTGCTAGTAAATGCACAAAGCAACACACACCTGCCCAGGAACGTCCCTGCAGACCACAGCCAGGTCCTGGCCTAACCCCATGCGGTCGCAGCCTGTGCACTCAGACTGTGCAGGTACGTGTCCTGCTGCGGAGTGGCCTTTAGACCCAAACACCGCTGCAGCTGCGGATTCTCTTCCCTGTCTGTGGTCACTTCCCGTCTTCCCCTGTGTCTGACTCCTGCTTTGGTAGCTGGCTTTCCACTTGAGTCTGTTTCCTGTGGATTTATGGCTCTGTGGTGGTGCAGCCTCACTTCTGTCCCTCGGCCTCGTTTTTCTCATTTCTTCCTTGTGGTTCATGTCACCACTCCTCTGAAGTCATACCACCCTGGGTCCATTGTATTGTGGATGTTCCTTTTTTTTAAACTGCCATAGCTATTAATTTAATATTAGCTGTGCAGAAAATAATAACCATGTGTACATTTGGTGTCAATGTTAATAATACAAACATTAACAAAGTAAAATTCTCAAATTGTTAAAAGAATTTCTCATCTAATCACTGTGAGAATTTAATCGTGCAAATAGCATTAATTAACAGAAATTCTAAGAATAATTTCCCATGAATTATACAAAAATTTTCTTTCAATCTCAATTTGGTTTGAAAATGCAATTTAATACCCTCATGAGCTGTTGGAGGAATTGCTATGTTCTATAACTAAACGTTGAAATGTGCTGAAATAATGGTTCATATTTTCTCAGTCTTTTCTCATTGTGAAAAGTTAAAACATTCCTGCCGTAGCTGTCATGCGCAGTCTGTGTGCTGAGTGTGTTCCCTCTGGCTTGTGCTTTTCATCCATATGTGTGTTCTGCTTACCTCCCCCATTCCCTGTTCTGCACCTGCTCACGCTTACAGTGGGCAGCTGTGTCCGGTCCTGCCTGCTTTTTCCATGTTCCCCCAGCTGCCTGGCTTGGGTTTGGCTCTCTGTGCTGAGGCTGAGTGACAGCTCAAGCCAGTGGCCCTTCCAGCAGAGTCACAGTTCCCAGCAGGTTCTCCTGCTTCTACTCTTAGGATTCTGGCTTGTTTGTTTTTATATATGTGTGTGCATGTCTGTGTAAGTATATGTGTGAGTGTGGGGAGGAAGATTATGTGACTTCCTCCCTTTGCCCCAGGAGGAGAGACTGGGGTCAGTGAGCCCCGACCTACACGCCTGGCTCAGAGCAGCTCAGGATTCCTGGCCGGCTTGCTGCTGGGCTCCCATTTATTTTTAGCTTATCATCCTTACCCTGTTCAAAAATCGTGTCCCTTTGTTCTCAGGGCTTCCTACCTGTAGTGTCAGATGTCTAAACTGTTGAGCCAGAGAAGGTGTAGCCCTCTTTTCAATCAAAACTCCTGACAGAAGTTGTGATGTAGAAATCTCGAGGGGTTGTCACCCTGCTGTGCCCATATCCTGGTCTCGGGTGGATGGTGTCTCAGGCTGAACACTGGCCGTGGTCCTGTCCTCTTGGTGGATGGACAGGTATAGCAATGCTTTTGCACAGGTGATTTTGACAAAACTGTAACTTATTAGATAAAGTCTAATTGTCGGAATATTAAATGCTTTGTGCAATGTAAATATATTTAATGTGTACTTAGCACTAATAAAGGCTTTAAAATTTTGTCCGTTTTTTAAAATTCCTCAGTTACTATGTGAAAGTGCAAGAGGTGATGAGAATATCTGGCGAGTGTCAGCCTCCCTGCCGGTGGTGGCCATGCAGCGAAGTCCTGAGCAGGGTGACAGAATGCTTCCAGCCTGGGCTGTGGGCGTCAGTGCCCTGGTGTAGGAGTGCTCCGTGGAGTCGAGGAGGCCTGCTGGGCCTGCACTGCTCTCCGGCCTGCTGCTTAGAGTGAACTAAGTTATGCCACTGCCCCTTATTACTGGTTTGTTCAGATAATTGACACTAATGTGATTGTACCTGACTTATGTGCAAGATCTTTCTTTATTCCTCTAATAAAGCCCTTCCTGCATGAAAATGCTGGCTTACAGCTGACAAAGTTTTAAAATTGTAATGGATGTAGCTACGTTCTCTCCTCCAGTCCACAGTCCCAGTAAAGAACCTATCTATCCACACCTGCTACCAGAAGGTAGCATCAGTCCGTGTATGTGGTTGTTTTCAAGCAGTCTTGTGATTTAAAAGAACCTTGTTCTAACTCAGATTTCCTGATTCCATGCAAAGCTCCATGTCCCATGTTTATTGGCTCTTCATAGCTTTCTACTGCAGCTTGCCGGGTTGACTCATTTCTGCCCCATTCTCTTCGGGTTGTCCCTATGTGAGGGTTGTTCCCCACATGCAGATGAAAAGGGGCTTGAGCCAGCTGTCCCCGAGGAGTCCACTCCTCACTGCAGCTCCCCACATGCTGTATTTACTTGTGGGCGGTGGGTGTGGATGTCCTTTTTTGCCCTTTGTTTACCCCCTGTGGTTAAGCCCCCTCTAGTGTCTTGTGTACTGTGTATTGCAGAGCATAGAATCAGCTTATTAGGTTCTAAAATTGTGTTGCTCTCTTGACTCAGACTTTGCTGGCTTATTCATTAAGTCTAATAGAATTTTCATAATTAATATGATTCCCCATTAGTATTAGGATAGCCCCCATTTTATTTAAATCCTTTATTCCTGGATAAAATTTTAATAACTTTCTTCATAAAGGTCTTACACTTATGAAGCTTTATGAGGCTTATTTATTTTACAGATTTTTAGTTTTGGTTCAGGATTTTTTTCCTTTTACATAAAAATATGGAGCAATAAGAACATCTATGTATCTACTTAGTGTTGTTTATCACTTGGAAGTCTCTACATTTAAATATAATTTAGTCTTTCCATATTTGACCTTTTGTTTTTTGAGACAGGGTCCAACCTTGGCCTCCTTATTTAAAAAGCTCTTCCACGGGGCTCGGAGATTTAGATTAGTGGTTCCAGCACCTGTCTTGCAAGCACAAGGTCCTGAGTTTGATCCTCAGTAACCATATACAATGCTGGGTGTGGTGACTCACACCCACCAGCAATCAATACCACATACCACAGTGCCAGGCGTGGTGGCCTACGCCTGTAATCCCCGCACTTGGGAGGCAGAGACAGGAGGATTGCTGAGTTTGAGGCTTGCCTGGGCTACATAGTGAGCTCAGGGCCAGCCTGAACTACAAAGTGAAACCCTATCTCAAAAAAAAAAAAAAAAAAAAAAAAAGCTCTTCCATGTCATGAAAATGTTCTCATGAATTTTCTTGTTAATTGTATATACGTAGCTCATTTTGCTTGACTTTTTGGGAGAAAAACAGATCATTCAGCTCTTCCCCCTAATTTGTAAAGACTCTGTTATATACCCTGTTATACATTGAAGAGAGAATGTTCTAGGCTCTTCTGTGCTTGTTCAGTTGGTCCATTTACCTAACTTTGCCACTGAGCCAGTATTTAAATACCATGGTTTAATAATTGGTGATTATACATGGTAGGATGCTTCTTGGACCATTGCTCCAAACACACTTAGGATCATCTTGTCACATTTATTTTATTTTATTTTTAAAGTTTTTATCTTTTTTTTGAGACAGGGTCTTGCTTTGTAGTTCAGGCTGGGCCTGAGCTCACTATGTAGCCTAGGCAAGCCTTGAACTCAGCAGTCCTTCTGCCTTTGCCTCCCAAGTGCTGGGATTACATGTGTGAGCCACCACACCCGGGACTGTGGTGTGTGGTACTGATTGCTCATGGGCATGAGTCACCACGCCTGATATTGTTTCTATGTGGTTATGAGGATTGAACTCAGGACCTTGTGCTTGCTAGGCAGGTGCTGGAACCACTGAGGCTCAGTCTCCCACTCTGTGCCACCTTTTTGATCCTGCTGGCATGGAGCTCCCCTGAGCACACTTTCCCCTTATCAATACTTCTACCATTGGGTGTACAGTTACAATTCTTTGTTCTCCATGTACAAGAGCCTGGAAGAGGCAGGCCTTAAATAACAGGTAACTTCATGTTAAAAATATTACCAAAAAATGCACTAGAGCAGTTTACTGGATCACAGTTGGCAGAATACTCTGACAATTTGCAGAGACAGATGATGCTGTTCTCCAAAAATTTGAAATCAGGAAATTTGAGTCTTCGTTGTCAACAAAAATTCACTAGCAAAACTCCCAACGGGTAAAAAACCACGGGAAGGTTTGGTGTCACAAGGAACAGCCTGCAAAGGGAAGGCCCAGTTGAAGGAAAGTTCTGTCTCAGAAACTGCGCTCTAATGCTCAGTCCTGTCTGGTTGAGGGTCAGGTCCCCAGACCATTTTTATATTTTCTCCTGAGACATGGTCTTGCTAGGTCACTAAGTTGCTTGAACTTGTGATCCACCTGCCTCAGCCTCCCAGAGTAGGGGGATTATAGGCCAGTACCACCAGGCCCAGCTAACCCCAGTTTTTATATCTGTGACACCATTGAAATATCTTTGTGAAAACTTTCTGCCTTACCCATGCTGGGCAACACCTGCAGTACATATGTGTGGAGAATCTGGCAGCTGTGCAACAACAGGATTTGCTGGTGAACGGGATGCACCACAACCCCAAGCACAGAGAGTCCAGGGCCTACGAAGAGGGGAATGTAAACAACTGTTCTCGTCTTACTGAAGAAGGCAAAGGAGGTTCAGGTTTTCACTGGCCGTGTGTTTTCTTATGTTGGTAAGAATCACATTTGAGAATAACTGTAATGGGTATAAAAAGGAAGCTCCCTCCTGCATTTGCTGACCACAGTTCAGAACCTGCAAAGTGACTGTGCTGGGAGCTGGTGGTGTTTTCATAGACCTTCCCACAGCCCTCCGCTGTCCCTCTCCTGCAGAATGCCATGCGTGGAACTAGCGTGAAGTATTCCATATTTTTACACTACAGGCAAACAGTGGCAGCAACGGATTCCAACCACTGAATAAACAAAAATCCACATTTCCATGTGGTGAGCAGGTGCAAGGACAGGAAACAGGGTTATAGAGGAGAAGGAAAAGTTCCTTCTTCCTGGAGAATGCCAACCAATAAATACTGAAAGAATGATGGAGTAAGAAAAAAGCCCATTTGGCAACTCTCCTGTAAAAATGGAAGAACTGTTAATGGAGGCTGTCTGGAGGGTCTTTTTATAGTCTCAAAGTGTCCACCACAATTACTTATTAATTGTAAAATGCAAAATTATAACTGCACAATGGAGATGTTGGGCCACTCTGACCAAGTAATTAAAAACAATACCAGCAGTGAGGTTCATACCGGTATCCTGCTGTGCCCAGAGGTGGCTGCATGGAGTCCGTAACTGAGGCAAGAATGCAGGGCCTGGACTTGGACCCCAGGAAAGCCAGGCTGTGCTCTGGCCTGTCATGTGTGAAGCTGTCAGTGTTATCAGGGGAAACAGGCCTGAGGGCAGGTTTGGGGATGGGACCCCAGAATGTTGCGTGGTACCCTGATGGTGGCAGAGCCAACAGGCAGGATGAGGTTGGATGCCACACAGACACTACTGCTCCTGGTGTTTGCAGTTGCATGGTGGTAGGTGACAAAACATCCTGTCCCTAGGAAACTGCGTGTCCAGGGATCAAAGGCCTGATGTCTGCAGCCTCCCTCCCTTGGTGCAGCAAAAGTTGTGCATCTTGGGGACACTCCGGAGGGTCTCCGCTCTGAATCTGGGCTCCTGAGCTGTATGGGGCAGGCTTCTCTTTGGTGTTCAGGCCTCTGCCCACTGCAAACCCATGAGGACCATGGGGTAATGGGAGGGATTGGGATAGAGGATCAAAGGGTCCATGGAACACAGCCAGCAGCTATAGTGAGTGCAGGAATCACAGAGAGCAAATGCCCCCCATGCCACCCACCCTTCCAGGAACTCCTTCCAGTGCAGTCTGCAGCTGGGAGCTTAGCCTCCAGAATATACTGTTCTATACCCACTGTGACAGTCGCCTTCAGGGACCTCAGTTTTCAGCCACCCTGAATCCAGTTTGAGATGAGGCCGAGTGCAGCTGGGTGGGCTTCCAGCTGTGGGAGCTGGGCCCAGGCTGCGGCTCACAGGTAATGAGGTCCCAGCCTTGGCCTTGTGCAGCACAATCAGGCTGGAAGAGGGCTACGTGTGGGTGCTCTTGCAGGGAATGCAACCTGGCAGTGTTGCTGTGAGGAGCCAGGGTCAACAGAGGCAGGTGGGTGGAGGTTTCAGGGGCATGTTGAGGGCGTCAGGAGCCCCTCAGTGGGCAGTCTGGCAGGTCACTTTTCTCTCAGGGACCCATGTCCTCTGATTCGTATCCTGGTTCTGGCACCATCTCTCTGTGGTGAACCTGTCCAACATGGGTTCTGGAAAGTCCTTCCAGTCTTTCCTGCTCTGGCAGGCCTGCTTGGCTTCCAGGTTACTTTTGATGGTTAATTGTGGCGTCCACTTGAATGGGTTAGTAGTTAGGTAGTTAGCACAGCTCTGGGTGTGGATGAGTGACACATAGGCCTATGGATGTGGGTGGCACCAACCCAAAGTGTGCAGCCTTGACAGAATAAAAAGGGAAAGCTGGAAGTCTGGCCTTTGCTCCCATGAAGGAGCTCTGGTCTTTGCCAGCACCTTTGGATGGTCTCCTAAAGTTCCTTCAGGCTTCCTATGAGATCCTTGGGCTGACACTGGGCTCGGCAGTGAGCTCCAAGCCTTTGAACTTCAACTGAATCTTCTGGGTCTCCAGCAGGAAGATAATAATTTTGCCTCTTTCTACCCGATTCTGCAGGCATACCTTGTGAATCCTTTACAGGTCAGACAGATGTGTACTTTATATTAAGTCTGGGCCTCTAGCGAGCCTACTGCTATGCACGGCCTCTGCATCTAAACACAGGATGCCGAGCTCAGTAACTAAGTGGACCAAGCGGTCAGTTGTGTGCTGGTCAACAGGCCAAGGTGGGAGGGGTTCCCACCCTGGAATTCAGCCTTGACCTTGGAGATGACCCAGCAGGATAGGGCACAGCCCTGACCAGGAGGCCAGAGATGGTGGCCAGTGCCCCCCCAACATGGGACAGATCGGAAAGCATGGCAGTGATGCTGGTTATAAAGTGTCAGTGGCCCAAGAGAAAGACAAGCACAGCCCGCCCCCTTGTCTGTGCAAGTCAGCTTTCTGTGACTGCAAAGAACCCCCACGACAGCTTACCAAGGGGGCGGCCCAGCCTTGGTTGGCCTCATTGCTTTGGGGCCTATAGGGAGACAGCAGGTTACTTGGTGGGAGCATGAGGTGGGGGAAGCCCTGCACCTCACAGCCAGGAAGGAAAGCCAGGGAAAACCCACGGCCCACAGTCTCCTTGGAGACTATACAGCTCAGTAACCTCTGATGGGCCTCTAGGCCCTGCTTCTTCAAGGCTCCCCACATTCCAACAGTGCCACACTGAGGCCGAAGTCTCTGCCCCAGGGGCCCTGGGGATGGTTAAATCCAATTGATTGCTCCATGGGGTCCCCAAATGTGGATTCAGCCAACCTCAGAGAAGGAGTCACTTCTGCACTGAACGTGTACAGACCTCCCTGCTGCTCCTCATTCCCGGAACAGTGCAGTATGCAGCCTTTCATGTGGCGTCTGCAGGGCGGCGGTCCTACAGGTAACCTGAGTGGCATAGTGTCTGCAGGAGGGTGTGTGGGCTGCACACACACACCACACTGCACAGCTGATGTGGGTTTGTATCCATGGGAGGGGAACCAGAGTGGGCTCAGGGATGTCACGATACATGGGAAGCAGTGTGAGCTCCAGGGGCCCCGAAGACAGGCTGGGCCACTTCATGAATACTAAGGATCCATCTGGAACACTGCAGGTCATTGTAGATAATCTCGTAGAATAATTTCAAACTAAAGATCATAATATATGTTTTTAATGACGGAATCTTGTGCTGTATGTTGCCCAGGCTAACCCTGAACTCAGTCCTCCTGCCTCAGCCTCCTGAGTAGCTGAGATCACACACAGGTGTGCTCCATATCCACCAGATTAAAGATCTAAGAAGAAAAATAAAAGATTGGCCCATCTATAAAAGCCTAGCCTGTAAAAGACCTTTGAGTAACACTCGCAGGACAAGGCCCAGAGGAAAGCACAGTATACTGGCCCCAACACCCTAGATGCTATAAACTGAGAGCACACAGTTGGGGCACACAGACCCGCGGTCCCTGATCCAGATTCACATCCAGAACATGCAGAGCCACGCAGGAACTGAGGAGGACGAGAAAGTCTGCACGGCCAGCAGCAGGCAGCAATGAACAGCCTCAGTGCTCAAAGTGGATAGTCCCTAAGGCCTTCGAGGATCTATGCAGATCACCTTGATGTGGGCATGAAAGGGCACTGCATGGGAAGGGATGTTCTCAGCTGAGAAACGCAGAGGCCAACAGCAGGCATGGAACAGTCACACTGCCGCCTCTGCTTACACTGCAAGGCGAGACCTGCGTTCTGGCCATTATGGACAAAGCGCATGGGCAAGACTTCTCTTCTGCTGTTCCTCTCCTCCCTTCCTCCCTCCTTTCCTCCCCACCCCAGATGCTAGGATCGAACTCTTGAACTCACCTCCCCACACAACAATATTAACTTTCAAGTGGTAGTGACCAACCATGCATGGCACAGGGTGGCCTCAGTGTCGTCTATTTACACACTGAGATGCAGCTGAAAAAGACCTCTGAGCTCTTCTTTCCTTTTACCAAAACAGCCCACAAAATGAATGTGCCTTGAAGTGAGAAGAGTTTGTTGGGAAATTATGTACACAGTCCGACACTTTCTGTTTTCAAAAGCCCTTAAAAATTGTGGCCTGCATTCTTCAAAACATCCACATCCTGAGAACCCCTCGGAGGCTGTTCCAGAGGAGAAACAAGACACAGGACTGACTGTATAGACAAACCCCTCGTTGTGGAGAACAGCACAGTTGTGTTAGAATGTGGACCACCCCAATATCTTGATTTAACCGGCGTCTCATAAGTGCTCATGTTTATAGGGCAAGTGATGTTCCAGCCCCTCCGAGCCCAGGAAGGGCTGTCTTGGGTGGGGCTGATGACAGTCCTCACAACATTTTCTGGATGGAGTCACCACCCCAGGGCCATTAAGGCTGAAGCCAGAGCTGCCCGAGAGGGGACCTGAGCCCATCAGCAACAGCCAGGGTTGAGGTGTTTACATCCCAGGAAGGAAGGAAGCAGGCTGTCCAGGAGGAGAGCCCTGAAGCTCTGGCTCCTCTTCATCATTTAGCTTCCTGTTCTGAGTCCCCTGTGGGGAGGGCAGAGGACCCTAAAGTCCTTCTGTGCCAGAGACTGGTGGGCGGGCTCCCAGACATCTCTGCCTCCAATGAGTACCATTTGACCAGGGGTGAGCTTGGGTGACCTTGGCCTGGTACCTCCCTTGGACAGGTGAAAGAAGTAGTTTCACCCATGGTTGCTCACGGCCATCTCAGACAGACCTTATTCTCCTTGTCCCGGGTGGCAAAGCTGAGCTTACATACACCGGGGGCCGGGGGCCGAGGTGCACACCACGGGCACCCAGAGCGCAGGGTCCAGGAGCCCCAAGGCCGCACAGGTCCTTCTCACTATAGCCAAGCATTGATCCCAGTTTTGGGTTTTAGACATATCAGAAGCCACTCAGAGCTCCTACTCATTTTTGCACCTGGTCTGGAATAGGAAGGAGCCATGGTGTGGCAAAGCAGGGTCCTGCAGTGAGCTGGGTGAGCTGGGGTGCCTGCATGATTCTTTACTCATTGCGGCCCATGAGGGAAGTGTTGTTTGTCTCTCTTGTGTGAAGAAGAAACACAAACAGGCAAAGCTGGTGATGTGCCCATTCTGGGGACCCTCAGGACACTTGTCCTGAGCCGTGTGAGGTCACAGACCTCACACCCGTTGCCCCTCAGCATCTCTGCTAGTCTCCCCTAGAAGGGCAAGGACACCCCCTTGGAGAGCCAGCGGGACACAGGACACTGACTCCGTCGAGCTTGAGACCACTCGAGACCTTCCAGCTCTCACGGCTGCACCCTCCTTGGCCTGTCTGTGGCCCACACTGTACTCACCACCGTCCTCGTGGTCACCAGTGACCTGTGACCTGCGCGGTGCCCGGGCTGTTCCGCCTCAGGCAGGACCCCGGGCGGTGACGTCCCCTGAGCCCAGGGGGTGCTGAGTACACGTGGTCAACATGGTGTGGTTCCTCCCTGGCCAGCAGGAACATGCGTGATCTCCACCACCTACTGGGTACTGGGGCTCTGTCAGTCCCTGCGCAGCCAGCTGGGGGCTCCTCTTGCAATCACGTGGGTACCTTGCTGCTCACCCAGCTTCAGCCCTCTGTCTTAACCTTCATTGATGATTTTTGCCTGATTCCATTAGGTCCACGGTGGCTGCCAAAGCCTTTTCTGACTCTGTCATTCCTCCTCTATTTATTATTGGCATTTACTGGAAAGAAGAGCTGTCCCTATTATTTATTTACATCGGAATGAACCATGAGCTCCTATTTTATTTGTGGATTACAATCCATTAGTATCATCCTTTATTTGGATCCTAAGATTTTCCAGTCTTGGCTGGAGGTGCTGTGACTGATTCTTGAAGCCTTCATACATTCTGTGGTTTGGAGGTCACCTCTTGGCCCTGGACAGTGGCTGAAAGGGTCTTGTGTACCTTCCCCGAGCTCCATCTTTGCACTGAGATAACTTTTAGTGTGTGCGCGCGCGCACGCGCGCGCATGTGTGTGTGTGTGTGTGTGTGTGTGAGACCTTCGCAAGCCTGGTTCTGTTCTGGTGGGGACAGTGCTTAGAGGTCTGGCTCTGTGTGTGCCCACTGCTACTGAGGTATCAGTTATAGTAGATATGCACGTGACATTTAGCCTCAGAACACATGGATACTAGGTTCATGATGGTATGATAAATCGTCCATGTATTATACATTTTTTACTACTACCAAAGGCAATTTCGTCAGCCACCTTTCTGTTACTGTAGTAAAATACTTGACACACCCAGTTTAAAGGAGTAAAGGTTTGTGTGGGCTCAGTTTCACTCCGTGGTTCACTGGCTCTGGGCCACAAGCATCATGGCAAGGGCCTGGGGAAGGGGGACTGTTCGCCTCACAGCAGTCAGGAAGAAGAGAGAGAGACAGAGGCAGAAAAGGGGTAGATAGGACCTACATCCTTCAGAGGTGCATGCCAAGTGAGCCAGGTCCTCAACCTGACCCCTGCCTCCTCATGGTGTGTCCAGGGAAGCACTTGGCAGTGGGTCTATCCGCAGATGAGGCCAGTGCCCACATGATCTGGTCACCTCTCTAGTCCACATGCTGGAACACTGTTCCTTTGTACATCAAGCTCCCAATGCATGAAGCTTCAGGGCATCTTCCACATTCAAATTTTAACACACTACCCTGGCTTCCAAAAAATCATGTCACTCTCATAATGAAATGAAAATACATCTAGTGCATCTCCAGTAGTCTCCAAAGTCTGGATAGTCCCAGCTTTACTCAAAAGTCTATGTCCAAATTCTTGGAGATTTAAGGGAGAATTTTAGCTGGGAGTTCCCATAAAAAGGTAAATCATGTGCTCCCAAGATACAGCAGAGCAGCAAATCTTCCCATTGCAAAAGGGAAGAATGGGGAGCAGAAAAGAAGAGGAGTGAAGCAAGGCTGAAGCCCAGCAGGGCAAATGTGAAGCCTGCAGCTCCATGCCTGGCAGTTGGGGCACCACAAGATGTGAGCGCCATAGAGCTGGGAGGCTGCTCTCCAGGGCCTGGCAGGTGGCAGTCCTCAGGGCCCTTCCCTCGGCTCTGCTCGCCGCCTGCAGCTCTCTGTACGATGTTTCATCTTCTGCCATCTCCAACTTTCTCAGGGCTCCACTGCAACTTTGGCTTCATCCCCACATATTTTCTGACCTCCCAGACCTTCCTCTGAAATCAGAGTGGGATTCTCTAACCCACACCACCTCCCAAACAACACTTTCCTGGGGGAAGCTGGCCTGAGCAAAGAGTGAGCTCATCCATGTTTGCTCAGAGGAGTTGAACACTTCTGTGAGCGGTGAGGTGTGGACCATCATTATTCCATTGTATAGGTGGGTAAACTGAGGCACATATGGTCACATGGTCAGACAAGTCTGACTCAGCCTGTAACAGTGGCTGGGAACACTATTTTGGAATGTGGTATGTTAAGCTGCACAAAACTGAAGGCTTTTTGTATGGCCACTGTTCAGAAATAAGATGTGTTTTGAGACTGTCTTCCCCACCAGGGGGGCATGGGTCTGGGTAGAGGCAAAAAGTGAAGGCAGCTCCTTGAGTTTGTCTTACAGAGAATTCAAGATTGAGCTATCACGAACTGAGCTGCTATGAACAAGGGTGTACATCTGTCTTTCCAATGTGAGTTTTTAAATTCTTTTGGGTATATTCCTAGCAGGGGTATAGCAGGGTCAAATGGGACCTGTAGTCCTAGTTTTCTGAGAAATCTCCACACGGATCTCCACAATGGTTGCACAAGTCTGCAATCCCACCAACAGT
>PVIC010002608.1:0-75725 GCA_004025085.1 Thryonomys swinderianus
ACCCTGTCTCAAAAAAAAAAAAAAAAAAAAGAATCCAGCTGAGGCTGGAGATTTAGCTCAGTGATTCTGGCACCTGCCTCGCAAGCACAAGGTCCTGAATTCGATCCTAGTAACCCCATACAATGCTGGGCGTGGTGACTCACGCCCAGCAGCAATCAATACCACATACCACAGTGCTGGGCATGGTGGCTCACGCCTGTCATCCCAGCACTTGGGAGGCTGAGGCAGAAGGATTGCTGAGTTCGAGGCTTCCCTGGGCTCCATAGTGAGCTCAGGGCCAGCCTGAACTACAAGGTGAGACCCTGTCTCAAAAAAAAAAAAAAAAATTAATAGAGCGCAACCCCATACATCCTTCTGTTGCTCAGAAATTACAGGTCCAGAACTGGAGAGGATGGAACAGAAACATTAATTTAGATCACCAGACTCAGACAACCCAGAGAGGCGTCTCTTGGACTGGAGGCTAAGTTTGTAAGAACGAAACAAAACAGGTCCACACAGCAGCAGCAGCCTCCACCTGGGGCCCGGGCACCTTCAGGGCCCCGCGCGGCGTGGGGGAGGGGCGGCGTGCAGCATCTGCGACCTTCCGGCCTCCTCCTCCTCCCCCACCGGCCTTGCTGGGTCTGTTTAACAAGACCAGCGCTGTGGCTCCTAATTGCAGCGGATCTCCAGCAGGTCCCGGGGAGCCCCGAGCGCGCCGCCCCGTCGCCTCCATCTGCCACGGCTCTCGTGGCTCCCAGAGGGCGACCTGGCTAATTTTTCAGTCAATTAGCAGAGGGCTGCTTTTGTTCTCCCGCGCCGCCCCTGGGCTCCGCTTTCACCGGGAGCCGCGTTCAGAGGGGCCGCGATGGAGAAGCATATTGTGTTGGTCTTTCCCCTGACCCCGTGACATCGGTGGGCAAACATTATCCCAGTAATCTAGGCAATTTGCAGAGAAGCCTGGTGGGCTGCGTGTGCGCTCTGTAGATGTGTGTATGTGTGTGTGTGTGTGTGTGTGCACGTGTGAAGAGGCATGGCAGCACATGAGCTGTTTTAAGTAAACCACGTATTTTGTAACCCTCCATCTCTCATGTGGGGTTTATTATTTAAAAAGAAAGTCAGTCGCGCTGCCCGAGACACGGCTGGGCTGCGCATGAGCAGACGGCCTGGGCGGATGCTAGGAGAGGTGACTCAGAGTTTGTGGTTTCGGGGAGCCCCCGCCCCAGGCCGACACCCCTGGGCACCCACAGCTGTGCTGCTGCTGAGCTGTCTTTCCAGGAAGAGGTGGAAAAACCTGCCCAGGACAGTGAGAAGAGGGCGTCCTGGCCTTTCTAGCGCCTCTGCCATAGCCAGTGGCCCAGGCTGCCAGAGACTGTTCTGCCTCAGCCTGCTGCACTGCCGACCAGCCCTCCGCCGGCCTTTCTCTTGAGCAAACTAGAAGATGACTGCAAGTCCCCACGGGACGCCCCTGAATTCACAGCACGAGTGCAAAGACCTCGGCCCTGGCATCTCTGCTCGCCAGTCGTTCCCTGGTGCCCCTGTGCCAGGCCACGCCCATGGGCTCTGCTAGCCCTCCTCCCTCAGAACAAGAGCTTCCCTTCCGATCTGGACTGCACGCGACTGGGTCCCACCCAGTGCGGCTCTCATTTCCCAAGGTCAGTGTCTGGAGAACCCAGCCCCACCGTCTGGCCCGCACCGGGAGCGTCGTGTCCCAGCGAGCTCGGGACCGGCGGCTGCCGGGAGCATGCGTCCCCTCCGTGTGCCCTGCCGGCCGGGTTCCCACGCCTCCACGCGTGTCTGGGGCTGCTTTGCACCCAGGACAGGCCCTGGGCCTTTCCTCCGCTCTGGCTCCCCCTTTCGTCTGCCGGCCTCGAGGCTGGATCTTCCTGCTTAATAAACACACTTTTCCTCTGCGCTGGGCAATAAAATATTCACCGGGTCTGAGCTGGGTTAACAGAGTTCTGAAAATTTCATGGCGCGACAGCCTGGCCCACATGATCCCCAGGCGCCTGGAGTCGGGCAGCAGGGACGCTGGGTGTTACTCTCACAGTCTGGCCTCCGGCACACGGGGCCGTGTAGACCCCGGGCCAGACCCTCTCCTTCACGGCTTCTAAAATGATAGCCTTTGGCGGAGCCGGCACCGACGGAAAGCACACTCCTCACAGGGCAGTGACGAAGAGCCACCGGAGGCCCGACCGCAGGGGCCAGTCACAGGGCTCTCCCCGGGCACTGAGGCCCCATCTTCGCACAGAGGACACGAGCTGCTCGCCACCTAACTAGGCGGCCGCCCTCTCCAGAGCTCCCCCAGGAGCTTGTGCCCAGCATGCGGCCCTGGACAGTCGGCAGCGGGCAGGGCAGGACTGAGGGACCCCGGTGCCGAGGCAGAGACAGAGGCGGCGGGACAGGTGGCATCCTCGGGGACAACAGCCTAAGATTCTCTCCCCCAAGAGGAGCGGTAATGACAGGAGGAGTCAGGCCCAGCCCGGTGGGCACACACCTGACCCCAGGGGCAGGCGGCCGGGCGGGGGCACGAGGCAGAGCCCAGCTACCCACTGAGAGAGACTCTGTCCCAACAAGTAACAGAAAGTAATAAATGAAAGAGCCGAGGACAGAGTTCCGTCCTCAGGGCTGGAAAAGAAGAGGAGGGGACGCGCCCAGACGCCAGCAGCACGCACACTTCAGAGGTCTGAGAGCGGCCGCAGGCCGAGGCCGGGCTGTCCGGCTGAGCCTTTCCGCTCCCGCCATCAAGGCAGCGCCGCCCTCGGGGCGCGGTCGCCTGGCCAAACCTAGCGCAGGCCCAGCACACCCTCCCTCTGCCGTCCCCGGGCTCCCGTGGCTCCGGAGCTGTGGCCTGCTGCCCCCTCGAGCGCTGTGCCACAGTGGGGCTCTGCGGCCCTGGCTCCCTGGCTGGGCGTGGGCCCGCCGTGGCCTCCTGTCCCTGAGTCTGGGGAGCTCGGCCCTCTGCTGTCCCACTGTGGCCCCGGTGGCCAGCACCTGCCTGCGGACCTCGAGCGCTGGCCACACCGGGACTTGGTTTTGGCTCAAGTCCTGGACTTCAGAAAGCAGAGACAAAAGGAGCCCCACCCGGGGCTGTCACAGGCCAGGGAGGGAGGAGCGTCCTCCCTGTTTCTGTGTCCTTAGGGCCACAGCCGGGAGCTGCCTATGCCCTAAAATGCAGTGCAAGTGGTGATTTTAATGCAAACAACTCCGTGCATTTAATACGTCTGCAGTGCCCTGTGTCCTCCACCTCTATCAAGTCCCAAAACATCTCTTGTCATCCCCGAATACAGCACTGCACCCCTGACGCAGTCTCTGCCCCTCCCCCCCCGGTCCCCACTTTCTGTCCGGGGGTGGACACCAGTCTGAGAGCTGAATGACATGTGGCCTTTGAGTGCGGTTTCTACTCAGTGTCATGTGCTGGGTGAATCCCGTTCTGCGACCTGAGTGTGACACACCTGTGTCCCCACCGCCGTCGGCTGGTGGACCCCCGGGCTGGTCGCTCTCGGGCCCAGGGGACGCCCGCTGCTGTGCCCGCACGCTGAGAGCCGGCCTGCAGCTCTGGGGGCCGCGCCAGTGGGTCGGGCCCGCCCGCGCTCGCTCTGCGTCTGATCCCCTGCGGGACTCGGGCGGCGCGAGAAGCTGGCTTGGCCCTGCGTGGCCCTGGGTGCGCCTGCGTGAGGGAGGAGCCCACCTGCCCGCGTGCCTGGCTGCTTTTTGCTGTCAGCTGCTGGGGCCCTGACCCCGGCGTTGAGCTTCACCGCCTCCAAGGTCTCAGGGGGCCTGTGGGGACCTGGTGTCCCAAACAAGGACTGAGCAGGGCCCGCGGCAGGAACAGCGCTAGCGACAGCAACAGAGGCGGTGGGGCGGGGCGTCATGGCTCCGCGGGGGCAGACACTGGCTTCTTTAGGGTCCTGGGCTCCAGAGGGTCCATAGCAAGGGGTGGGTGATGTCATAGCCCAACGGGGCACCTCCCCGGCCCCATCGGGAGGGGTTCGGCCATACGATGTTTCGGGAAGAGTGTGATGACACCTAAAGCTGCAGGCCGAGGTCACACACCTTCGGTTTTGAGTCTGGGGTGATGGCATGACCTTTTTCTGTGCGGCTTGTTTGCTTTCTGAAATGAGCGTGTGCTTTGGTGTGTGATGTTTAGAGTAGCTGTGGGCTGCTGGTACTGGGGTTGGCCCTGAGGTCACCCTCTGCGAGCTCAGATCCTGTCCTGGCACTTCCTGTGGTTCACCTGTCCTCACCCCACTTCCTGCCTGAAGCCAGAGAGGTGTCTGCGCCGTGGCCCAGCCACTGGCCCTGGGGCAGCCCGAGGGTGCACCATGCCCAGCCTCCTGGGCTCTGGGCGCCTCTTCCTGGCGTGTGGGTCACTCCGGGGCGGGTGGCTATGCCTGAGACCCAAGGGGCAGAAGCCCAGAGAAACCTGGAGCAAACACACCCGATCTCAAGCTGAGAGCAATCGCGGGGCGGGCCTAGCTCTTCCAGGCCGACAAGACGCTGCACGGATGGTGGGCTCACATCAGCCCAAAGCTCCCAGGCTGGAGACTGGGTGTAGGGTCTATTTAGTCGGCTTCCTCCAATGAACAGAACTATACTATTACTTACCAAGAGAGTGCTATCTTCAGCTAATTTAATTTTTCATGCTGTGATTAGATTTTAACAGGTGTCTGCAAATTCAGACTTCGCGCCTCTGACTGCTACAGATAAGCCATGTGCTTAACTCTCGGCCAGATGGGACAGCGCTCTGGGGCGGCAGAGGGGAGTTCACTGCACACAGGCCACACCCCAAAGAGAGGAAGCGGCTGAGCAGGAAGGGGGGCTGTGCGCCAGCGCGGGCGGCTGAGGGCCATGAGGACGCGGGAGTGTCGGCCATGCCCGGCGCCCTGGCCGGCCCAGTCCTTCATGGGCTCCACCTGTCTCCTCACCGGTGCCCTCTGCCCACAGCATGGCACTGGGCCACCCTTGGAGGGTACTTCTGCCTTTGGAAAAACTTCCTATTAGGGATGCGTGAAAAATTTTCCAGTTTAAGATGCATAGAAAAAGGAAGTTTGGATTTTGTGTGAGAAAGAGAGAGACACACGGGGACAGGGAGAGAGGTCAGCAGGGAACAAACTCACGGCACTGACGGGGTTACTCAGCCAGGGCAAGCGTGAGCCGAAGCTGTCCCTGAGCGTCATCGGGGGCCAAAGGCGAGTCTCTAGGGACGCACCGCAGGCCTCGACCGCTCTCCGGTGGTGGGGGCTGGAGCGCAGCAGGGGCCGCGACTCGCTGAGACGCACGCGCGACGGTGAGAGCGCCCTGCACGGCCCGGGACGCTCCTCCCCCGACACCGTCTCCTGTGCACGGCCCGTCTTGTGCTGGGCACTGCGCACGTGCAGGCGGCGCCCCCTCGGGCTGCCCAGGCCGGCAGAAGGGCAGCAGCCAAGCACAGCTCCGCGTTGCCTTAGGCAGGTGTCGGATTTTACACTTGGTTTTATGGGGTCAGAAAATCAAACATAAACTATGGAGTTAGCTTGTTTCTACTTAATTTCTAAAATTCATTTGTTTCCAGGCAATACAAACAAGACCAAGACTCCGCCGGCCCCTTCTAGGCTGGCTCGGCAATTCGAGAAAGCCTGAGCCCCCGACCCCACCCCACGCAGCCCCTCTCAGGGCAGCCGTGAGGCGTCTCCCGCGTCGGCCCGGCACCCTCTCCCTGAGCAGCCGCCCGAGACTGTTCGCTGAGGTACGGAATCTGCCGCCCAAGCGCTGAGCACCCACACGGGAGTCACGGCAGCGTGGGGGGCCGTGTTTTCTCTCGATACGTTGTTACCTTGCTGCTGCTGCTGCATGCCCTGGGAAGTCCTGGAACTGAGGGGTGCATGGGCTGCCCTGGCTAGCCCTCTTCTCCTGCTGGTTATTCGGGGTGTTTATGGAGCCCACTTAATTCAGAATCCCGAGCAGAGTCCTGGATCTGGCTGCAGGTGGTTCATGCTTGGACCGAGGCTTTGCCGTAATAGCAGGATGGAGGATTTACAGGTCCAAAGCGGCACAAGCAGCCACTGTCTTCAGGCCCGGGGTGCGACTCCCGGGAGGGCACTGTGGGGGGCAGGCACAGCACAGTAAACCGTTTCCAGGGACGATGCAGATAATAAAGGGTGAGGGCTCTCTGTCCGGGACTGTGTGGGGAGATCCAGGTCGAATCTGAAGTTGGGTGTCCCCCATAGCCCCAAGTCACCACACCTGGGCCATAGGGGGGCCATGAAGGCTAACCAGGACACAGGGCGGCCTGAGGAGGTCCAGTACCCTTGCAGGAAGATGAGCACACAGTTTCATCTGTCCTGAGCAGCTGCGGCAAGACGACCTTCTGCCAGCCCAGAAGGGAGGCTCCCTGGCCCTGCCCTGTGGGGACCCTGCCCATGAATGCACAGCGTCCAGAGCAGTGCTGGGCTCTAACCAGTCACGCCTGACACTTGTCCTGGCAGCCCCAGTAACTGGGGTGGGGGGAGGCTGATGGGACAGCAGCTGCCGTGGGTACACCGCCCAGCTAGGGAACACTCTGATTATCTCCATGTTGTTTTGTGGAAAACACAGCTCATGGTTGTGGATACTGCCATGGCTGTGGGGCTGGGGTGCACGTGGAGATTTCTCATGGACCTGAATCTGGGACAGGGTGTGTGCATGTGTACCTGGGGGCCCAAGCTGTGCCAGCCGGCACTCCGATCAGGAGTGTGTGTGCACGTCAGATACTCATATGGTGTTCAGTCCTAAGTCTGGTCATTCTGGTGGAAGCATACCTGGTAGTGTCACATTGCCATTTGATGACTCATGATGACTCATGCCCACCATAACTAGTGTATAATGACATGTAGATTTTCATAGGTTGCTTGCGATTTGGGTATTTTTTAATGCAATGACTGTTCACCATCTTTTGTCCTTAAAACAGATGCCTCCAGTTTTATTAATTTTTTTTTTTTTGAGACAGGGTCTCACTTTGTAGTTCAGGATGGCCCTGAGCTTGCTTATGTAGCCCAGGCAAGCCTCAAACTCAGCAATCCTCTTGCCTCAGCCTCCTGAGTGCTGGGATTACAGGCATGAGCCACCACGCCCGGCACTGTGGTATATGGTACTGACTGCTAATGGGCATGAGTCATCATTGTTGTATGTTACCGGGGATCGAACTCAGGACCTTGCGGTTGCTAAGCAGGCACTGGAACTACTGAGCTAAATCTCTGGCCCTATTTTTATTATTTTTGCTGCTAAATTACAGCATCTCTCTCCCTCCTTTTTCTCTGCTCCCCTCCAATGCTGGCTCCTACTCTGTGTCTTACCTTTTTATTCTTGTTAATGGAGATTTTCAGTGAAATGAAATTTCCTCATTTCAATGAATTATAAATTAATAGTATTTCCTTTAATCTTTATTTTTTAATCCATTTAAAAAATCTGTTTAAGGATGTGAAAATATTCTTTTATTTTTCTCCATCAGCTTTAGGATTTTATTATTCCATATTTATTCTATGATTTTAAGAAGCAATGTTTATGTTTTGTATATGAGTCTTGTATCTAGCAACCTTGCCAAAATACATTCAGTAATGCCAATACTTTGTAGAGTCCTTTGAATTTTGTCAATATCCAATCTAATCACCTGTATAAGTGGTCAGGTTGCTTTTTCATTTCCTACCTTTATACAGTTTTCTTCTTCATTACTGATCTGGCTGAATTTCTAGGATAATGTTGACCACAAGAGTGAGATCGAACATTCTCAACTCTTCCCAGCACAGAGGAAAAGCATTAAATATTTCTGCTAAGATGAATGTGCTTTGTGCTTATGTTTTGTAGGGTTTTTTTTTTTTTAATCAGGTTCTGGTCTTTTCCTCTATTTGAGGGTATTGAATGAAGTCTCTCTCAAAGGTGTTTACATACAGTCATTAACCATTTTTCTTCATTTTGATAAAAAGATAACTTACATAGTTTGATATCATACTAACCTTATATTCTTGAACAAATTTCACCTGGTTATGATGTTATGTTGATTTTTATATTATCAAATTCAACTTTCTAATATTTACTTATTATGCCAGTACCAATAAGAGATATTAGCTTCTGATTTTCTTTTCCTGTGATGTTCTTGACAACTTGGGGCATCAGGGTTGTGCTGGCCCCAGAAATAAACTGCACTGTGCTCCCTGCTGCCACCTTTTCCAAAAGTTTGTATAAACTTAATATTATTTCTTAAAGCAAGTGGAAGAACTTAGCAATGGGGCCCTGTCCCATTGTCTATGGAGACTTAAAATCATGTGGTCACTTATAAAAACAGATACAGGACCAATTTAGGGGTTAATTTGGTGCGATATTTTTAAGGAGCTCATTCAGTCCCTCTAGTCTGTCAGATTCAGCATAAAGTATCATAGAGTATCTTTTTATTATTGTGACATATTATTCAAACCTTCTGTCTTTATCTTGATCTCACTTATCATTCCTCTTGCTAATTTGATGTTTTTCTTTTTAAAAATCTTTTAATGAATTATTGAGTTTATTAAACTTTTTTATAGAGTCTCCTTTATATTCCACCATATGCTAGTTTCTTTTTCTTTAACTTCTTATGTGCCTTTAATTTAGTCATCTGTACTCTTTGAGTTGCTACATACATATTAATTCCACACATGTCTTCACTGCAGATGCATGCTTCTGTGACTGTCAGTTTCTGCATGCTGGCTTGGTGCATCCAGAAGTCCTGCACCTTCAGTGTAGTTGAGCTCATAGCACTTGCTGCTTTCTCATTACACTTCGTCCTTTTACACATGGGCTATTTAGAAGAATGTTTCTTAATTCCCAGAGTTGTGGCTCTTGTTCCCTATGTTAGCTCTTAAGAGCTGGTCTATCCCTGCTGCTTGCAAAGAGCAGGCCTGTGTTCTTGTGTCACACTTTACAGCTCCCAGTGTGGTCTGGTTGTGGGGTCTTCCAATTACACTGAAAAGGAAGCTCTTCCCTTTTGAATGAGATTTTAACAAGTCACAAATACATACTGAATGTTTGTAAATTCTTTTCTGCATCTATTGAGGTGATCATAGAATTTTTACATTTTCTCTCTGTTGATACGGTTAGTTGCTCCAATTGAATACCAAATGTTCCTGTATGAGACAGATCACAATTAATTTTTAGTTTTTTTTTTTAATAGTGTTGCTATGTAATCTAGGCTGGTCTTAAACTCACTATGTAGCTGAGGGTGGCCTGGAACTCGTGGTCCTCATGCCTCAGTCTTCCTACAGCTGGGATTACAAGCATGTGCCACCACATCCAGTTCATATTGACTATGAAGCATTATATTATATATTCCGTGTACTTCCAAGTCAAGCAGCTGAAAGTTTTCACAAGAATTGTTGTATGTGGTTTTATTTTCTTATAGCCATTGTCGGCCTTGGACGTTGAGTTGTTCTGGTTTCACAAAGGTTCCTGTACCTGCTCTATTTCCTGGAGGAGTTTGTGTAGGACTGTGACTGTTTTTCCCTTTCATTCTTGATATAATTCACCACTAAATCCATTGAATTAAATGTCAATGGATTTTCATAATGAGAAGTTTTCAGTTCAATTTCTACAAATATTATGGGGTTATTCTAATTTTTTCTTAAACCATCTTTGGAATATTATGTTATTCAAGAAATTAATTTCATCTTAGTTGTCAAATTAACAGACATAAAGCAGTTTTCAATATCCCCAAATATCCTCTTGCTTTTCTATATGGCCTATAATGATACCTTCTCTTTCATTTCTCATATGGGTGATTTATAGTCTACTATTTTTTTTTTTAGTTTGGCCCATGATTTATCAATAGTTCTATTGACATTTTCAAATAATCAAATTTCACTCCTTTGAGGTTTCCTATTTTATTGATTTTTGTCTTATTTTGATTATTTTCTTTAACCTGAGTTGTTTCATTTCCTCTCTTTTTCAAGACCTTTAAGGTGGGAACCAACATCTCTGATTTATGTGTTTGCTAATTTTGTACTCACTACTACCATGCTCCCCCATTAATAGCTTTAGTGCCATCCCACAGACTTTGATAGATCGCTTTTTTATTTCTGATCAGTTTAAAATATTATTTCTCTCATAATTTCTTCCTCAGTCAGTGCTTATACTGTTGTGTACTATGTAATATCAAGTTTTAGTAGTTTTCCCAGGTATCTTTCTGTTGTTTGTTTTCAGTTAAGTTTCACTGCATTCACAGGGTGTGTGTGTGTGTGTGTGTGTGTGTGTGTGTGTGTGTGTGTGTGTTTCATTAATCCTGTTTAAATGTACTGAGATCTTTTCTCCCATGGGAATGTGGTCTATTTTAATGTGTTGTATAAAAAACTCTTGGAAAGAATGTATATTCCGCTGTCGTGCACTGAAGGGAACAACCATGTCAGCTTGTTGGTACTGGCTGACCGTTTTACAAGGTCTTGGTGAGTCTAACGGTTCTGATTTACTCAGAGGGTAGTTTTGAGATTTATCCTGAAATTTTGACTTGTCGATTTTCTTTACATTCTATCAGCTTTTGCTTTACTTCTTTTGATGTTCTGATATTATTTGCAGTGACATTTATGATTTATTTAACATCTCGATCAATGGATTCCTTCGTCATTATGAGAATTCCATTCCTAGTCCTGGTCATGCTTTTAAAATGTACCTTGTTTCCCATAAATGTAGCAAATTGGGTCCACATTTATCTGTGTGTGTGTGTGTGTGTGTGTGCGTGTGTGTCCTGGGCAGGACACCCAGTGCCTTTGCACTGACACATGTCCTGTCCATTCTTATTTTACTTATTTACTTTTACTGTGAGCCACAGGGCTCCGAAGTGGCTTGAGCTGGCTTCAGAGCTCTGATCCTTTTGCATTGGTCTCCTGAGCAGACGGGATTATAGGTGTGTGCCACCCGCAAGTCTAGTTTGACACGTTTTACTATTGATATATAGGACTGTTTGTGTGCCTGCAGTGACGCGACATTTCCTGTGGCCACGTATGTTTAATTCTTCAGTATTTAAACAATCTGAAAAATTTTGCCCTTCGTTAGGAATCTCAAAATCATTTAATGAAATTATTAATATGTGTTTAGATACTGTATTATTATCTTGCTTTTGCTTTTAACTTTTCATTCTGCCCTTTGTTCATGTTTCTTATCTGTTTTGCTGCCTGGTGATCTCACTTTGACTTCACTCATATCATCCTTTTCTCTTCCGTCAGCACCGAGCCCGGGGGGCTCTTCTGTCCCTTGGTCTGCTTTTCCCTCACTTCACTGCTGCATGTTATAAACCCATAGGGGACTGCCCTTTATTCTTCTTTCGATGCAAAACAGTTTATTTTGTTTTAAATTAAGAAGGAGTGCTGTTCGTATTTATCTGTATGTTTATCGTTTCTAGTTACTCTATATAAATCTATTTTTATCTGGAATCTTTTACCTTCTGCCTGAATAAATTATTTTAAGATTTCTAGTTGTGTATATCTGTTGTTCATAAAATTTTCAGCTTCTTAATTGGTTAGTTTTTTCAATTTATAATAGATATGTTTACTGGTTAAACAGATTTTAGTTGTCCTTCCTTCCTTCTTTCCTTCCTTCCTTCTTTCCTTCCTTCCCCCTTCCTTCTTTCCTCCCTCCCTCTCTTCTTCCCTTTCCTAAATGCTACTGTAGCTTTACTTCCTCTGCAGACACTGTTTCTGAAGGAAATCTGCTATTTTCCTAATGTTTGTCCTGGTTTACGTGAAGCGTCTGCTGGCCTAATTTTATTATGAAACACTAGCTTCCATGACCTACTACAATTCACTTAAAATAGAATATTTCTTAAATATCCAAGTGGGTAGGTACACATATGCTTAATGCATATATTCTAGAATAGGTTGTTAATTCTGCAAGGTAGGTTGATATTCTACTTATATTGATATTCTACTTATATTGATATTCTACTTTTGCGTTACTGCAAATGAGGCATCAGGAATAACATGAACGCGTCAGTTTGTCCCCCTTCAAAGGTGAGCCAAGAAATGCGTTTTCTTAACAGTGCGACGTGGCCACTTCTCCAGCACTCTAACCAACTTCTGCTCTGAGAACACAGGGCACTCAGTGGCTTGTGGACAGGAGCCACGCTGTGGGCCAAGTCCACGCCGCATGTCAGTCGGTTTCCTGGGATCGCCCCAGACGGCTGTGCCAGACGCTGCACTTGGGACAGACAAGGAGCCACTCCCAGCCTCGCGGCAAGAGAGGCCGGGGTTCAGCTCCGACATGGACACCGGACACACCCGTCGTTTGGCGTGAGTGCCAACCCTGTCGGCAGTGGGAGGGGCAGAGGCCTGCATGGCGGGAGTGTGGTGGAGGCCAGGGCGAGAGGCGGCTGGGAACGGAGGCGCTGTCCCTGGAGCCAGGGCTGTGCGCCGGAGGTGCTGCAGAGACGGGTGCTGAGCAGCTCGGTGAACAAACCAGTGAGCTGGCTGGGTGGCTGGATGCGGGACCTTCCGCCGGGATCGAAGCTGGAAGAGGAGTGAGGCGGCGTGGAGCTCACCAGGGCTCAGGCTGCGTGGCCGGGAAGCCTGGGGCCTGTTACCCCGGCTCGGTGGCCCCGTGAGCTACGGGACACCCCCATCCGCGGCGGCATCCGGTCTCTGCCGTCACGCGTGCTCCGGCCGGGGCCGTCCGGGCTTCCCTGACCTGAGCTTGTGGCACCCTCATGACCCCAGACCACGGCGTGGCCGGGAAAAGTCCATCCACGAGGTCACGAGCCGCTCCACGGAGCTGACGACCGCGTTTACTCGCTCGTGGAGGTTGCCTGACAGCCTCGCGAGGGCCAGCCCCACTGAGCCGTAGAGCGCAGAGCAGCGTTTCCTTTGTACAGCGGCTACTTGCCAGTATCTCCTTAGATGCGCACGATTCATTAAAACCTGTGCTGCGTCTTACCTCATTATTTCTTTTTCTGCAAAGTTACACAATTTGTTTTTATAGCATTTTAATGTGAAAATAACACCACATTGTGAGCACGACTTCAGAGTTTACATAATTCCCTTGGATTTATGGCTGTGGTTCTGTGTATAAATCATAACAATATCGTAAATTAAAAACGACTCCTCTACCTTGTCCATTGTACTTACAGAGAGGGTCATAACTACTAACGCGTTCCTTTTCAAAGCCTCCTGGTTTGACTCAGTCTCTTTATTACGACTGCGCCATTCCCACAATGTGGCCGGCTACTCAGCGCTAGCCCGTCGGTGCCGCCGTCACGTGTGAAAGACGTGACCTTCTGAGTCAAGTCTGTTACCGCCTCCCAGCTGCCCAGGAACGGAAGTCAGTGGAGAATCTTCCGTATGGATTTAAAGGTGGGCTTTATTTAATGAGGTGTGGACACACCTGTGGGGGTGAGAGAAAGGAGAAAAGAGGGGAGCAGAATCAGGGAACTCTGTTGCCCAGCTGTGGCCCCGTAAAGCCTGATCCCCGGAGAAGTCAGGAAGCCTGGGTCAGGCATTGGCCCTCGGAGGATGGAGGTCCGAGTTCCCTCGAGACAGGGAGGTTCTGAGCCCTGGGACCCTCTGCCTTCTCCCAGGCCTGGCCTGCATGCTTGCTTTGTAACCTGGTGTCCCTGAAGGATTACACTCGCAAAGAAGCTGATCTTGTTCTGCTAGTGTGTGATTTCATGAAGCAAACTTTCTAATAGGACAGAAGGAGCGACCCGAGAGCCCGTGGAGCTTGCGGCCTGGCACTCTGACCCATGCGGCAGGAGGGGGTGGGT
Source organism: Thryonomys swinderianus (assembly GCA_004025085.1). Lineage (NCBI taxonomy): Eukaryota > Metazoa > Chordata > Mammalia > Rodentia > Thryonomyidae > Thryonomys > Thryonomys swinderianus. The sequence goes on from PVIC010002608.1 coordinate 13,706, forward strand.
GGCAGAGCGGAGGGTGACAACTCACCCACTGGGTGTGTGGCACAAGCCCAACGAAGGAGCCAGGAGCCTGAAGTGCGTGCCCAGCCTGGAGGGTGAAGAGGGCAATGGAGGGTCCCCAGGCACAACCGTGTGCCTCCCCGAAGTCCCACCGGCTACCTCCGTGGGCCTGGCTCCTCCCCTCCCGCAGCCCGCGTCCTGCTGTGTCTGTGAAGCCAGGGATGCTCCGGAAAGCTGTTGAGGCAAAGACGGCCAGGAAAGGAACAGGTCGCAGTGCAGGATGGAGAAAATAGGGCTGGGAGGCGCTGACCGCCCCGGGGCCTGGTGCAGTGCGGAGGGAGACGCTTGGAGCCGCGCGCTCGGTGGGTACGGGCGGGCTCCGCCTCAGTCCCGCCGCGGAGGAACCACGCGGTGGGAGATCGCGAAGGCGCAGCCGTCCTGCGACAGCCAGGGGCCGAGCCTTCAGCTTCCTCCGTCCAGCAAAAGGGGGACGTCTTTCTCTTTTTAAAATTTTTGCCAGTCTAGGTTTGCGAAGCATACTGATGCGCAGACTATCATATCGCGTCTTACTCATTTCTACGGTCAGACCCCACCCTCCTCTCGTCCCTCCCTGTGCATTTCCAACTCCACAAAGCCGACTTCTCTTTTCCGACTGTATCGGGGTCCTTAAGAGAAGCGGAATCAGTATAAAACACGTGTGATTAATCACGGCATGATGAGCTAGGCTTCCCGCTGCATGCTGGGCTCAGCCAAGGGGCCCACGGTCCCAAGGGACCCACGCGTTTCCCACCAGGCACAGTGGCCCCTCCCCTCCCCCAGGGGTCCTGCGCCGTGCCCCAGTGCCACTGTCACCTCCTAGTTACCTCCTTAAATTTGCTTTTGTCAGTTCAGAAACACGAAGAGCGGCCCCTGGCCAGCCCCTCGGCCTCTCCCGTGCAGGGCGTCCCGCGGCGGCCTTCTGTCCGCTGCCTCAGCTCCTTGCCGACAGAGGCGTCCTCCGGGCTCCAGCAGCTGCCCGCTGTCTGCCCTGTGGACGGGGCTTGGTCGAGAAAGATCACAGTCAGCTTGTGGGTCCCAGCCTGGCTGTGGGCCTCTGGCTTTTTGGCTCTCCCAGGCCCACAGCATAAGACTCAGCCTCTCAGCAGGGGGAGCTGCCTGGGCTGCCTTCCCGCGGCTCCTGTGTCGGGTGCCCGGCACTGCCTCCGGCTCAGCCCACAGGACAGTCCACGGCCGGCCCTGAGCCTGGCCGTCCACCGCACCTCCCCAGCAAGCCTCTCCCAGCCGCCCGGCCTCCGCCCCACCCCCAGGCCGCCCCTTGGAGGAGTGTCTGCCTCTGTGGTTCTGCAAACACAGACTGCCGCCGTGGCTTCCTTCTGGGGGCTGAGGACCCAGCTGCTTCTGCGGCAGAGGTGGGAGCAGCCTGGGCCCCTGCGGCTTCTGCTGTGGAGTCCTGTTACCCACCGAGGAGAGCAGCGAGATGAAGACAGACGCGGACACGGGGGACGGATCCCAGGGCAGAGTGTGGCGCTGTCCCTGCGCTGAGTGTCAGCCGTGCCGCAGAGTGTGGGGCAGCGGCAGCCCGCGGCCCTGAGCCTGCTGTCTGCGAGGCCGATGACTGTCACCATCACGGCCAGACATGCCGTGTGCTGGGAGCCACGTGCTGATTTACTGCACATGGCTGTGCACCCACGCAAAGTCCAGGCTCTTTACTTGTGCCGTGTGCAAACCTGACAGCTGTCTTTTAATACACCCAAGCTGTGCCACAGACCCTGCACATGTTCATGGACCGTATCATATGGACATGCGTGATCGAAGCTAGGGTGCTTATTTAAAGTTTTAGAAAACTACACTAGAAGACGTGCTGCAATCTACCCCTTCAAGGAACTCCCCTCACCCCGAGAACACATATCCCCTCAGAAGGTGCGATCAAAAATCCAGTGAAAGCTGCTACCGAGCGCAGCTAGCAGAGGCAGGACGCTGGATCCTCATCCACCGGCTCCTCCCACGGTCCAAACGCCGTGAGCGGGACACGTTTGGGGCTGATTCGGGACGTCAGGGCAGCCGCGAGAGAGCACAGCCGCAGACGCAGGGGCGAGGCCTCTGCGGTGTCCTGAGGGAGCCGGTCCGTCAGCGGCCACCTCTCAAGGCCGCATCTCTGAGCACAGCTCCGAGGGCTCCGCACAGACCGCGCAGTCCGGCTGCCGCGTCTCCGGCCCGAGAACAGAGCTGCGGGGACGTTTGCGTCTCCTTCGGACTCTGCTCTCCGCAGCAGGGCAGGCTCCGCTCCGCGCACGCCCTCTCCTCCGCATTGCGTCATTGCTTCTGCCCTCGGACCAGCCCCTTCGCGTGCAGTGTCCGCATCACACACGTCTCTTTTTTCTACTCTCTTTCAGCAGCAACATTCGGAGTCTTTTCCCCATAATGCTGTGCTCTGCCGAGTGCTGGGAATAACCTGTCGTGTCCGCCCGAGTGTTGAGCTTAGTCCTCTGTGCCCCAAGGTAGTCCTCTACCTCCTCCCTATTCCAACTGTGCTCCTCCTCAGGGGGCTCCCAGGGCCCGCGTGCGCCCCACCTGCATGGTCCAGGGCGTCCTCCGAGCTCCTGTCTTGTCCGCTCCACGCTCCCAGCCGTGGGCCTCGTGAAGCCTGGGCGTGGGTTGCTGTCCCTGTGTGCCTCAGAGGGAGGGAACGGCGCGTGCCCGGGGCAGTCACGTGGCATCCGGCGACACTCCACGCCTGCAGGGAGCTCCGGAGCCACACACAGTGGCCGATGGATGTCCAGGGAGCTTCTCGTCCAGACGCCCTCTCTGCTTAAGGAAGGACCTCAGCCCCGCGTGGTGACCCTGGGTCGGGTCTCAGCGTGGGGCCAGCCTTGCCCTGCGGGGTCCCTGGCCTCCACCCACGAGACACCAGGAGCCTCCTCCCCCCTTAAAATGACAACACAAATGTCTCCAGACGTGCCGGCTGCCCCATGGCAGGGTGGGGGCGGCAAAGTCATCCCCGGTTGAGAGCCCCTTACCTACGAATGGATGCTAATTAAAGACAGCTGTACCACGTCTGCAAGCAGGAGCAACACACAGAAATAAAAGAGGCTGAGAGTCCAGCATGTTGACGACTGTCAGAATACATTAAACACATCACATTATTCTAAAGCAAAACACTCCTTTTGAGTGATTTTGCTACGCGTCTGCATAAGGGTAGTTTCAAAGGAAAATAGTTTTGCTTGAAGTGAGAATTTATCCAAAGGTGAGACGAACAGATCACGTCGGCGTTTACCCTGGAAAGGTTCAGAATTCTCACTCTCCTGACAGTAGACAGAGGAGTTTTTTCTTCGTTTTTTAATTTTTTTCCTTTTTGGTCCACCAGGGATATCTCCGATTCAGAATAAAGTATTGATATTCCACAAAAGACAAGTAGAAAGGACTAACGCTCAGCTCTTGGTTGCAAATGTTGTGCAGAAAGATTTCCCAGAGCGCCAAGAAGAGGAACTTTTTCCTTTTTAGCAAAAAGCGCAGAAGCCTCAGTTAACTCGCAGAAATGAAAGGGACAGAGGGACCCGCCTGTCACTCACGGTAGCTGCAAGAAGCCGCAGAGACGGCGTTAGACAGCTTCCTCCGCTGCCCTCTGCTCAGACAGTCCCCGGGAAGGAGAGGCCCGGCCAGGTCCGCGGGAGGAAGCGTGCCTGCGCTCACTGCGGAAGACGGGGCCACGCGGCGCGGCGCGGCGGGCCAGGGGCCCGCGGCCCTGCGGCCCCTGAGCGGACACTGGGCGCTGTCCTGTCCGATCCTGAGGGAGGCCACCGCCCATCCAGGCTGAGAGAAGTGACTGAACCCTCCGGAAGCACCGGCAGGGCTCCCCGGGCGAGGCGGCCCCAGTCGCCCCAGCCTTCCAGGCAGGAGTGGGGTTCCGGTCTGTCCCCAGACCACTGTTGTGGGCCTGCAAGGTTTTCGCCACCCGAGCAGATTATGTGCCCGCCACTTAGGGGCAACCAGAGCGAAGCCCATCCTCGGGCGCCATCCGACGCCACGGCTGCCCGAAGTGCCTGGGTAGGGTCCACTGCCTTTCCCTCGGCCTCAGCAGTGCCACCAGGCTGGCAGCAAGGGTGTCAGGGCTGGTGCAGGGGAGCTTGTCGTCCTCCCGGAGGCCTGGCCTTCGTCCCCCTGGCTGGGCCGCTGCTTCCCGCGCCGCGAGCCTGCTCTCTCCCCACTACCTTGACTCCATCTTGAGTAAGAAAAAGAAGGAAACCAGAACAGACTGACGCAAGCCTTGTTTTAGCTCTGTTTTCAGGCTTATTTTTTAAGATCTTTGCCCTGGGCCCTGTAATTGGAAAGGCACTTACCAGCTTCAATTTATAACTATTATTAATTTGAAATCTACATGCTGAATGTGAGCAAGGAAAGGCCCAGATCATTATCAATACTCTAACACTCCCAGAAAAATGAGGCTGGCACCTTTCGGCCATAAATCCTCTCCTCTAGGAGAGATCTGTTGCTGGTGAAGATGAGCCTGATGTAATGGAAACATTTAATGTAGAGAATGTGGTTCTATTTCTCTTCTTGATAGCACCAGACAACCAGGGTGTCGAGATGGGGGAGAAAGCCACGCAGGAAGCCTGCCCGGGGGAAAAAATACATTTGCTGGGCGGATCAATAGGAAGATTAACTTAACCAAGTAGAAGACTTATCAATCTTAATATTGATCAGTTCAGCAAACATATCGGTGTGCCGGCGTGTGTGACAGGGACCCCAGAAAGCACCGTCTCCCCGGTGTGGGCCGCGGGCCTCTTGCTCACTATGCACAGAGCGGAAAAGGCTGCTTCTCCTTCCTGTCGTCGCCTCTGGAGGGTCCTGGAGAGACTGGGGTAGGTGTATGTGGGGGGGTCTGTCTTCAAGTAAGAGCGACCCTTTGTTTCTCAAAGAATTTCTGGGATGCCCAACATTTAAAAAGTTTTATATTTGAATCTTTTAGGAAAGCTCAGAGAAAATTATTTTAACTGTGTAGCTTTGTGAGAGCCTCAGTAGCAATGATTTGATATTCACTAAACCTGAGCTCTGTGAGACAGACCAGGGCTCCTGTTTAGAAAGAACAGAAACATGTTCTTATTTTATTCTTAAACAAAAAGCTGTGGTTTGAAACTTTGGGGGTAAATGTCAAATGCTTCATTTGAAATTGCCCAATATTTATGGAGCTTTACATTTTTCATTTAATCATCCAGTAAATATCTGTACCTGGAAATCCCAGGCTTCTGATGTCAGAGCCCTGGGTTCCAGGCTCCCAGCGGTTGCCTTCTGGGGCAAGCGGCGGCCACAGACCCGGGACCGCGCTCCACCACCCTCACCCCGGACCGAAGGGGACAGAAACCCTCAGCTTCACCCTTTACAGCTGGCCTAGGTCTGGCAGGATCTGGACTCTTCACCAGCTCCTGTGCCAGCTTCTAAGGATAAGCCCCTGGCCGACTCCCTTCCAGGCTGGGGAGCTGTGGCTCTGTCGGGTGCCACAGGGCGGGACGGGCAGGCGGGACCCCTGCTCCTCCCGGGAGAAGGCGCCGCCCTCCGGCTTTCCTCCGAGGTGCTCTCTGGGCCTTCCTGTGGAAATCCCGGGGGAGCGTCCCAGCCTGTGTGTCCAGGAGTCTCTGGATTAGGACAGCAAGATGCCGGCTCTTTTAACAGTGAGCATTGATTACTTTTACAGAAGAATTACCTTTTATCTCATGTGATTTTATAGGCTTATTGGAGAAAATGAAGGGCTCCCCTAGTAGTTAATTCATTTGAAAATACTTGCTGGAAGCTCTTCTCTATTTCGCCTCCCTCTGGGCATGAGGACCGACGTCCTCCTCCAGGAAGCGGCGCCACGGGAAGACGGGGCTGCGGCTTTGTGGGGGTGTCTCGCTGCGGCCCTTCTCCGGCCCGGGCGGGGACGTGAGGCCGCTTCCGCCTCTCTCAAGCTGGCCTGGTGGGAAGCCTCGGGGCTGGCTGGGGAGAGGAGAGCCGCCGCCTGTCCAGCTGGGAGATGCAGATCCTCGCTGGGAGGACGGGTCAGGCGCAAGACCTGGTGCTGAGCAGAGAGGAGGGACCTTGAAAGAGTCTGCAGGGCCTCGGGGTGCCCAAACAGACACCCGCAGGACAAGGTCCAGCCCGCACCCTCCAGCGGGGGCGTCCAGGGCCCCGCGGCCCCCGAGAAGCTGAGACTTCAAGGCCTGAGGCTCTGACCTGCTCTGCACCCTGGCTGGTCACAGCGAGTGGCCCTGTCCGCTGGGCGGTCTGTCCGGCCGGGGCCACGGCTTTAATCAGCGTGCCTGTGTCTGGATGAACCCACGTGCAGGGAAGGTATTCACAGCACAGGCGGCGGCCGGTGTCTAGGAAATGCCACTTTTTCTTTAGTTCTTCATAACAGAAATTATAAATTGATTTCATCATTAGCTTTGAAATTTAGAAATACTCAAGGGAAGCACAATTATTTTAGTGTTTTTTTATTCAATGAATTAATTTTTAACAATGATGAAACAAAATTTTTAGCTAAGGAAACCTGAGGACCCTGCACCACAAAACACTTTCATCAAAATACGGTTTGTGGTGCACCCAAGGTCAGAGTCATGTGATCAGCTTCTCAGGAACTCTGACCTTGGGCCTGGCCTACACTTAAAGAATAAAATCCTTAAGTGAAAACACACAAAATCTGAATTTTAGCAAGTACCCCTCCTCCTACTTGCACCCTTTAAAGACTTAAATCTTGGAGTCATTTAATAGGCTTGTTTAGGTGTATTAAATGTTAGTGAGATTTAGAAGCTTGAAGAGTCAGCTAGAAATCCTCCATGTGCTGACACGTGGGCAGGAAGCCCTTGGCGTGGTCCTTCTGAGGCTGGCTTGGGCCTTAGCGCTCCCTGAGGCCTTGCCTGGGACCAGTACTGCCCTGCGAGGGTATGAGGCTCGGCCACATGCAGCCTCCGTGCAGCTGGTGGGACAGAGTCCAAATCATGGATCAGCTTTGCCTGGATCAGACGCCTCGTGCTTTGTGCCCTGCTGTGTAGCAGAAGGCAGGAAGTGCAGGACTGAGGTGGATCCTTCTGCTTGGGCGAAACACCTCCAAGCCAAGCGTGATGGGTACAGGTGACACAGGAGAGCGAAGGCCTCACTCCCCACCTGAAATGCGAGTTCGTGTTCTCTAAAAATAGAAGAATGAATTTTAGCAACAACAGAGGTTTGAGTAGGAAAATTTTATTGAGAGAGAAAGCGTCTGCCTAAGAGAGACAGAAGGGGGAACCCGGGAAGTGGGTAACCCAGAATTGCTTTTCCTAGGGGAATCTTGTGGACCAAAATCATGAGGTGGGGTGGGTTCAAAATAGGGGGCTACCAATAAGATTCAAGAACGTAGACAGGCTACAACTAACCAATGAGTACAGTGGGGGCTTCCAATAAGATCTGAAAGAAATGAGCAAACCATAGTTAACCAATAAGATCTCAACAAGTCTAACTGTTCAGGTAATGTTGATTAAATGGAGATCCAATGAGAAATCAAGCCCTGGAGGGTCTTCCTTGTCAGGAGACTCCTCTGGGTGGTCCAAAGCCCTGGCCCGCTGTCTGGGGAATTTGCAATCACTGCATTCCCAGGGAGGGGCCAGATCTGGATCTTGGCCTTCCGTCCTGGGAGAATGAGGCCCGTGGGTCACTGCTCTCTGGAAGTGTAGTGTCTCACTGATGGTGTTGACCTTCAGAAGGATCTTCTTTTTTGCAGGTCTTTCAAGGGCCGGCCCTATCTATCCACTTACATATGTCTAGCTGGCTTTTCTTCCTATAACACAGGGAGGCGGCCATGACTTTGGGGTCAGCGGGTCTTCTGCGCGGAGTGTGATGCCTGAGGTTGAGCCGGGCTTCGGGACGCACACCTGAGGACAGAGAACTCTACACTGTCAGGATGGCCTCTGTAAATGGTACTCTTTTCTCTGGAAACTCAGATCATCACCTGTAAAATCCATCCCCCAAAGAGATAGGGATTCTCAAGAGGACGTGCCAGGTCCCGGTGACAGGAGCAGCCCAGCGGGACTCAGGCAGAGGCCCCTGCGGAGACTCGCTTCGGGAGGCTCCGGGTGGGGTCGGGTGGCTGTGAGGCACCGCCCCGCCCTTGCTGCCCACAAGCCAATCAGGCTGGTGTGGACGCTACAGAGACCAAGCTTCACGGTGCACTTAAGCCCAAGAGTAGACTCTGTTTGTGACCACTGCGATACACAGCGTCCTGTCGGGAACTGCTGGACACGGAGGGTCTCCAGCACAGCAGCGGAACCACAGCTGGGGGAAGCCAGGCTCAGGTGCATGAGTCCCCAGCTTCCTCTCACCGGAAGGCCTGGACTTAGCAACGCAGCACAGGCACGTGTCTGCAGCCCTAAACAGCAAGACACCTGCTACCTGGACTTGAGGGTCTGTGTGTGCTTGGCTTCCTCTCCACACTCCTGGGGGTCCTGTGATGAGCTCTTGCCCCCTGCACCCCACTTCGTGGGGGTCTTTGTCACACACTTACAGAATACTTAAGTGTATTAATGAGGTTGCTTTGGGCCACAGAACCAAGCTTGTCTCTCTGCATAGAATTAACTGGTCCTGAGGAGCCCAGGTCTCTGTCTTGGTCTCATCAGTACAAACTTTTAACTAAACGGCCCAAGTGACCCAGCTCCAGAGCACGGTCCTTGTCTAACGGCAAGCTGAAAGCCATGTGTAGACTCTACCATCCGTTAGCATTTCCGCCGAGATGACCAGAGCACAGGAGTCGGTTGGTCTGAGGGGAGCCCACCGGAAAACCTCTGACATTCCTTCATCCTGGCTCCCTGCATTTTCATGATATACCAGTGATGTCTGAATGAGAATCCTAAGTCTGTAACTGAATGGACGCCATTTGATTAACACAATGTGTGTGTGAAAGCTGGCACCCGAAGAACTTGAACTGAAGAAGGTAAAATGTTGAAGACCAGAAATTCTTTTCTAGTAAATGCTGTGGGTATCATGGAGATGAAGAAGTTATGGAACTACGTCAGAGTTAATTTTTAACAAAATTAAAATATGAGTTTCAGTAATCGTTTTAGGAGAAAACTGTACATTTATATGGACAGGAGCCGTTAGTGATGTTAGTGATCAGATTACTGCGCCAGTGCTCAAAGTGGCTTTGGATAAATTTTGCCCACTTATTCATCATTAAAAATCTGAGACTGGAGGCTGGAGAGTTAGCTCAGTGGTTCCGGAGCCTGCTTCACAAGCGCAAGCTCCTGAGTTCGATCCCTGATAACCACATACAATGCTGGGTGCGGTGACTCATGCCCACCAGCCATCAGTACCACAAACCACCGTGCTGGGTGTGGTAGCTCACGCCTGAAATCCCAGCACTCGGGAGGCAGAGGCAGGAGGATTGCTGGGTTCGAGGCTTGCCTGGGTTATGTAGTGAGCTGAGGGCCAGCCTGAACTACAAAGCGAGACCCTGTCTCAAAAAAAAAAAAGAAAAATCTGAGACTGGATCGTCCCCCTCTTGCAGTGAATGAGGACCAGGAAGATCTTCTCAAACACGTGCCGTTGTGCTGTGTCCCCCGTGGAAACCACAGACAGCACCCAGTCCTGGCACCTGAGGCCCCGCTGTGCTACACACACTCGCAAGGCAGCTGCCCTCTTCCTGCGGACGGGAGCCTCAGTGAGCTCTGCAGCGCTGGTGCCAGAGAGATGCCACGGAGAAAGCAAACAAAATGCCATGTCATGGGCTGGAGGATTAGCTCAGTGGTTCCAGTGCCTGCCTTGCAAACGCAAGGTCCTGAGTTCGGTCCCCGGTAACCACATACAGTGCTGGGCGTGGAGACTCACACCCACCAGCAATCAACACCACATACCACAGTGCCAGGCATGGTGGCTCACGCCTGTCATCCCAGCACTCGGGAGGCAGAGGCAGGAGGATTGCTGAGTTCGAGGCTTGCCTGGGCTACATAGGGAGCTCAGGGCCAGCCTGAACTACAAAGCGAGACTCTGTCTCAAAAAAAAAAAGCCACATCACAAGTAGAGTCAATAGTTTTAAACTGAAAACCTAAAGAAAGATCCTAAAAAAATAGGTACTTTTACTTCCTTAAAATAGTGCAACTTATTGAGTGATCTGTTTGAGTTCATGGTATTAACAATTAGGTTTTTCGAGTGAAGAGGAGAAGCGAGGAATGACCGGACTCCTGCTGTTTCTCACATTGATCTTATCATCCCAGCGGCTCGACTTTATCACGCCTGGTGTCTGATCTGGAACATCAGCCGTGAGTTCTGCTGTGTAACAGAGACGGTTTTGTGAGTCCTAAGCTATGCAGGGTGATCACCAACGAGAGAAAGAGGAAAAAGGGAAGTAAAACAAGGCCAGCAGGAGACACCGAGCCGCCGTGGCGGGCAGACCCGCTGCCCACCGCCCACCTGCTCGCAGGGCCGCGGCAGTGCCCTTGCTGCAGTTTACGGAAGCGCAGAGCTGGGGGGGGGGCTGGGGGGCCGGAGCACGGGTTCAAGGAGCAGGGAGGCCCGAGGCCCCTTCCCTGCGCACCCGCTGTGCGCACACGGGGTCTGTCAGGACGCGCACTCCTGTCCTCACTGGGGACCGCGACCCCTGCCACGCCGCTGGGCAGCAGGAGCGGGCACAGGGCGGCAGCCGCCCTCAGAGGCAGCCTCTGGGTCCCGGGGCTGGGTGGAGGGGCTCCAGACACAGGCCAGAGAGGTCGGGAGGAAAGCGACCAGTGTGGGTGCCCTCGGGGCTCCTGCGGGCGGGTGGTTTTCCTGCATCCTGGGAGCCTGTGCGCTGGGCACGTGACCTCCGAAGTCCTGCCTCCTGGCTCGGAGGTTCTTAGTGTGGACACGGCCACACGGTGCAGAGACACCCGAATCCTCGTGGCCGCCCTGTGTGTCCCCACCACACTGTCCCGTCACGGGACATCCAGGAGCCCGCCTGGGCGCTGGCCGATGCAGTTTCCGCCCAGCCCCAGCCCCAGGAAGACTCCGCGCCACACTCACCCTCTGATCGGCCTCTGCGCCCTTCCCCTGGCCCTGGGGGCCCCGCCCACCTCTGGAAAACACGCACCTGTGTGGAAGGAGCCACAGGGCACAGAGCCCACCTCACCGCCACCCATCACCCGCTGCCCGCACTCTGGGCCCGGCCTCACCTCCTAGCGTGCATCGCCCAGGGACCTGTGTGCCCGGGAACAGAACCCTTTCCACTGCTGAGTGGCACCCTAACTTGCAACCTTCCTATTAAAACCCAGGCTGACGGAGAGGTCAGGACGGAGGTTATAAACAGGAGCACACTTAAGTAAAGCATCACCACCCTCAGAAGACACTGTCTAGGCGCAGACAGTGCTCGAGGGACCTGCTGGGCGCCCCTGCTCGCTAAGGCCCTCCGGTCCTCACGGCTCCTCGTCCGCAGCCCGGGCCGGGACTTGGCTCACAGGAACAGGGGGCTCCTCTATTCAACACCCTGCGGCTGAAGCAGCACACGGCCCGCGGAGCCGTCGCCAGTGTGTTCGCACCCAGAGCTTCCGCGTGACCCACTCCCAGGCCCGGAGACGCTCGGACTCTGGGTCCAGAACCTCGAGTCGGAACCGGGTCTACAGACCGCAAATCTGGCGACACAGGTGTGCCCTGCCGCGCTCTGACAGGGCAGGACGCCAGCTTTCCTCAGTCCCAAGGAGCAACGAGCCCGCACAGAAGAGCACGGACCTGGGACACCAGGACAGGACCCGGAGGCTGAGGCGAGGGGCGCGGTGCCCAGCCGGGTGACCCCCAAGCCGAGCGTGGGAGGTTTCCCTGTACGGCTCCCGGGAGCAGCCGTGCAGACGCCTTTCGCAGACCTGGGCACGAGGCCCGGCCCTGCCGCCCCATCCTGTGCCGCCTTCAGGCCGTGGAGACGAGGCTGGTGCTTCCCGAAGCGGCTCTCTGAGCCTGCGTGAGCTGCAGTTAAACATCCCAAACTAGAGACCTGTTTCGACCTCAGCATTGATTTCTCCCAGGCACGTTTAAAATCATGTGGCCTGTTAACTTGTTTGTGCCAATAGGCAAAGAAAATCCCCAAATCACTGCACATGGAGGAGGATTTATGTAATGTGCGGCCCGGATAAATATTTCCCGTTTAAAAGAAACCAGGCGACTCATAAATTGTCATTACAGCAAGGCGGCAATCTAACTCAATTAGCGGCGCGAGCCATGTCCAGACACCCAGCGCCGGCACCCTGCTCGAACCCCGAACCCGGGCCCCGGCGTCCCGCGTGCGGAGAGGGTGACGTGCCGCGGCGGCTCCCTGACGGGCGGGGACCCCGAGCCCCAGCGGCCTCCCCTCCACGCCCCGGACCGGAGGCCGCGCCCTTCTGCTCCGCGCGGCCCGCGGGGGAGGAGCCGCCCCCTCTCGGTTAATCACCCTCTGGCGCCCGGCACCTGGGACTGACGCCGACTCCCCCGGCTGCTATATTGACAATATTCCCTGTTGATTTCCTCATTTTCTCAGCCTAGGCTGGACCAAGCTCTTTAAAATTCTTTATAAACGTCAGTAATTGCTGCATCCAACTTCAATTCATTACTTTCCCAGGCCTCATGTATTTTGATGATATGAAAGTTGACCGCATTTACATGCAAATTGAAGTTTTATATTAATAAGGGCCAGTGAAAGGAGATCGCATGGTAATGCTCCATTATGACTTTTAAATACATTTGCCCATGTCTCGACTGGCATTAGCATGGTCAGGCCATGAGGAAATCATGTTGGTCTGATTGCAATTTTGTTTTCCAATTGAAAGTACAATTTCATCAGGTTTCCCTGTCATTTCTAATAATGACTTAAGTTTGCTTGCTAAATTGGAGAATTTCTCCGGCCTTCAGATGGGCTGGCACACAGGTGAGGCAACAGCTGTCCGGGCGGAGGGCTTCATTACGGGCGGGCAGCCGTCCATCCCTCGGGCTCCTTTGGTGACAGGAGCAAAATTACTACGGGCTCCATGCAGTGGAGACTGATCACCTTGAGCACACGAACTTTCACCGTAAAACTTTGTGGGCTGGATGGCTGGTTCTGCGCACACAGCTTTTCACTCAGGATCAGCGGTGGCCTTATCTGCGGGGCTGCAGGTCTCAGCTCTGGCCGGCTTGCGCTCGGCAGCATCCGGAGGAGCTGGCTTTGCCTTCCGTCCGCGTGAAGCATCTGCGGAGATCAGAGGGTTCTGCGCTTCCATGTCAGGAAGAGGAGGATAAGACCCGAGACCCTTCCAGAAATAGGTTCTCGACAGGACATTTTTCTCACTTACCCCATTAGATTGCGAGGGGATTGCGCGTCTCAAATCCACTTGGATTTGTCAAGATTCGGAAGCGAGGCTCTGGATAGCATCTGGCAGGCTGAGCGGGAGCAGGAGTTAAATAGCAAGATGTCTGATAAAAGGGCGGTCACCGGCCCCTCCGCCGGCCGGTGCGGCGCTCAGCTCACTCTGGGCTCCGTTCCTTCCGAGTGCTCTTTGCACTCACCTTCGTGGCGCGGTGACCCTGGCACGGAGGGCGCCCTGCGTGGCCTCGGGAGCCCGCTCACTGCCTTGCCCATGCTCTCTGCTATCACAGCCCAAGCGGGAGCCACTTGATTCAGCAAACGCAGTGACTCTCTAAGCAGCACATTCCTGCCTCCAACTTTTATCTCAGTTGTTCTCATCTCCGAGCAGATAAGACACCGATAGCAGGTGGAATGTGAGAAGGCCGCTGCGCAGCCGCCGGACTCTGTTGTCTCCGACCAGCGCAGATACTCACCGGAGAGCCGCTAAAATCAACCCCTTCCGTGCTCGCTTGCTGTTCGGCAGCATGAAGGTGACTCAGGCTCCCACCTTACGAATACGGGGTGCCTACAGGCCTGGAGCCACACAGACATGTTTATCTCTGCCCCACAGCGGGGCTGCCACCGCTTAGCCTCTCGCTGGCTTTGCAGTGACATTAAATCCATTGGGCACAGTATTGCTATTTATTTATACTTTCACTCAGTAATTATTCAAGTGTTCCAAACAAAATGGCACAATGGGCAGCCCCATGGTGGGGACACTTGACCTGGAAAGGACGGAAGCTGCCCAGCCCCCCGGGCACAGGAGAGCTTGCCTCGGCCCCTGCTGCTCTGGGGCGGTGTCCGGGCTGAGCACCAGAGCCTCGACCGCCTCCTCCGGGGTCCGCGACAGCTCAGCGTGTGACGAGAGCCACGGAGGAACCCTGCGCAGCTGGTGCAGCTCTGGATTCTCCTGGCCCCGAGCACGGCTGCCCGCCCGCCGCCTCGTCAGGCGTCCGGTTCTGAGTGGTGGCGGAATACATGCCCCCCCACACACACACGCACACGCATGCACAATGCCGGCTTCCCGCAGAGGCGCCTGTGCGTGCGGGCACAGAGGCCAAGGCAAGGTGACTGGTGCAGGCTGGTTGCTGTGAGCTAACGTCAGCGAGGAAAGAGCAGGGCGGTGCGCTCGGGCCAGGCGCCACCGCAGAGGAAAGAGGACGGAGAAGCTGGGGACGAAGACACAAGGCAGCGGACGGAGTGGCGTCGGTGACAGGACTCGTCTGGCCACTGCTGAATCTGAAATCAGAAGAGAGGCCGCGGCCAAGGAGATGCCTCCCGGGAGGCGGGGCCGTGACTTGCCCTCGGGGGCCCCGGGAGGGTGCTGCGCCCACTTTGGTCCCCCTGCTGACTCTTGGCGCCAACTCTGAATATTCGCACCCACGCTCGTGGTCTGGGCAGGCGTCCTGTGTGTCCCCGCACGGTGCGCCCAGCCCTGGAGTCCGGCACCACCCACCCTGCCCACCTCTGCTCCAGGCCACCCGCGCCGGCCCCTTCCTCAGCCCCTCTGCCCATCTCTGCCCCTCGTCAAGGGCTTCTCTCAGTGCCCCGGAGGGGACCCGGATTCCTGCAGCCGGCACTCCTCGAGCCCTGTCGCCAGCCCTCTCAGCTCCACACCAGAGGACCCGCGTGGCACCACCGCCCGGCACGACCCCCAGCCCTTGCTCCCGTGGACAGAGGCTGACCCAGGAAACCTTGCTGTGCTGCCACGTCTTGTTCCTTCTCCCCGCCGCCAGGGTCCTCGCTGGGCAAAGGCCACCGGAGGCTGTCTGTCCTCTGCCCAGAGCCCCCCTGGGCACACACCAGAGGCCACGCCTCCTGCCGCGACTGCCCGCCGCAGGACCCCTGCCCCTCGGGTCTCAGGCAGGTCCCTCTCCCCGAGCGGTCCTTGCCTGCAGGGTCCTCCGCCGCCCTCCTCCTCGGTTCCCCTCGGACGGCCTCCCCGGAAGGTGTCTCTGGCCCTTTGAGCCCAGGCTCTCTTGGCAATGGCCCGGCCGGCTCCCCGCAGTGAAGAGCAGGCCCCGCTTCCGCGTCCTGCACGGCTTCCTCGTCCTTCCGGTTCCATCGCCAGGGCGAGTCACGTGAGGGTCAGACTTGGCCGTGGGCGTCTAAACACGGTCACGGCGAGCAGCCTCGGCCCAGAGCCGTGTGTCTGGGCTGCGGCGCTGAGAGGCCCCTGTGTGCACCTCAGGCTCCTTTTGCCCGCTCAGAGTCCCAGGAAACTGCGCCCTGGTCCCTGGGCCCCCCGGGAGCGGGCACGACAGGCACACGAGGAAAAGCCGGGGTCCAGTGGCAGGAGCCGGCAGCCGAGGGCAGCAGGGCTCGGGGCCTCGGCGGCTCTTCCTCCACAGAAACCCCGCCCTGGTCACCGGAGCCTCCGGCCTCAGACCCCGGCATCCTCAGGGCTTCGGGCGCTCCGTGCTCGCTGCCTTGCCTGGTGGTTCCAGACAGCAAACCTCACAGGCACATTCCTGCTGGGAAGGATCGCTCCGATGAGCCGCTGCATCGGGACGTCGCAAAGCCACACAGCACGTGGTGACCAGCAGTCCCAGAACTGTCCAGAGTTAGCCGCCGCCGCCGCACAGCCCGGGACCCCTCTGTGTGCCGGAAAGTAGGCCCCTGCCCCAGGGTGCGTCACCTTGGCGACGAAAAGCGTTTACGGTAAATTCTGGACAGTTGACCTGTGATTCACAAAGGCTCACCCAACAGAGACAGTGTTTAGTTGAAACAGTTTGCAAATCAGTGGTTAGTTTTCTCCAAATTGGAAATGATATTTCTTATTGGAAAAATATGGGGCCCCATGAAACTGCACTTTGTAGCGGGTCAGGTGACAGACACAGCGTTGGAGGAACTGCTCAGCCTGTTCTCATCCGGGTCTGTGCTGTACGGGGCTGGGTGTTGGCACACAGAGTCAAGGGCCGTTGCGGGGACTCTGATTCTCTCTGTCACGGTCAGGCACTCCGAAGATGACTTTTCTAGTGACCAGAGAGGTAAACAACTGAAACGACAGGAGCGATTACCATCGAAATCTCTCCTTCCAGATTTTCTCCCTCAAAACAGTATAGCCCCTTGGGGAAAAATGTCTCAATCAGGGCTCAGTGAACACACGGGTCGTGCGCTGCCTGGAACCGGCTGAGCTGCGGACCAGCTTCCGGCCTCTCACTTGACACCCGTCAGCCCCTGGGGCTGGGCAGAGCTCATGCCCATGGAATACCCCAGCCTAGCCGGAGCCCTGGGGAGCCTAGACTGGGGTGGTGGGGAGCAAAGCTTCTCTGGGTGCTAAGTGGGTGTCTGCCGTGCTGGAAACCGCTCGGGCTTTCTTCACCACATGCAGAACGCGGAGGGGACCGTGCCGGAAAGAGCGCATGCCTGACAGGTATTCTGACTACCCTGTTATAGCAAATGCCCATCTGCGCACACAGGGAACCCTAAGACAGAACAGGCTGGAGAGAAGGGGACAGCATCACCTCAGAGAACAAGGCCACTTGATCCCCAGCCAAATTCACGCTGCCTTTATTGCTGTATTGCTGGGAGAATCTGGGAGAGAGAGGCACTCCCTGGTCGTCACTGTCTTTGACCAGTCCCGTTATTTTGTCCTAAAACTAAGAGCATCACCTGCCACTTTAAGCTTTTAAGTATTTTCTTTTTATCTCACTTTATCTTTAAAGCCCGCAGAGAAACGTGCAGCCACTGTTATGAGCCTCTGTCTTTTTTCCTGAGCCCATTAGACAGCAACTGGCTGCCCAGGGCTAAAACCCAGCGTCTTCCTTCGCTCTTCTTGTCCTGTCCGTATCAGCAGCTGCGGGATAGAAGTTGTTTTCTTTTGGGCTCTCCCTTTATAAACTGCAGAAGAAAGTGAAGCTGGTTTTGAGATTTTTCTTTATCCACATGCATTGACCGCGGCTATAGGTAAGCTCTCTGACATTTCCTTGCACAGAAGCAACAGTTGGGTAGAACATTTTGTTTTATCAGGCAAATCAATTTATCCAACTCATTCAGTTCCATGAAAAAGTAAAGCAAAATATCCAGCCAGGAGTAAGAATGCCACCGGAGAAATTCTTCCTGACAAAGTCCTACAGAACACTGATTTACAATGTACCACCTCTTTCTTTTGCGCTATATCCAGAAATATAATCTTTGACTCACGTGGAGATTCGGTTTAGTTTTTCTTTTCTCTCTGGGGAACTGCCAACCTATTTCAAGTGGTGGTACCATTTCACATTTCCATCCTTATCCAATCTCTCTACACGCTCAGCAACACTTTTTTATTTAAGAATTCCATCCTAATAAGTGTGAAGTAGCATTTCATTGTTATTTTGACTTGCAGTTCCCTGGTAGTTAGTGATTTGGGCACCTTATGTGGTTGTTGGTCATTTGTATATCTTTGGGTAAATATCCATCAGAGTCCTTTTGTGGTTTTAATTATTTTTGATATTAAATTGTAGATGTTCTTTATTTATGTTAGATAGTAACCCCTTGTCAACATATGCTTTGCAGATATGTTTTTCCCATTCCAGGGTTGACTTTTAACCTGTCAATTATGTCTTTCGACACCCAGAACTTTTTAATTTTAATGACTGAGATCCTGAAGTGTAACTTATTTTCTTTTCTTGTTTTTGGATGTCATATCCAAGATATTATTGCCAAATCTAATACTATGAAATTTTCTCTTGTGTTTCCCCCATCAAAGTTTTAGATTTTAGTGTAATGTTCAGATCTTTGATTCTTTATAAACTAATTTATGAATATAGTATGAGATAAAAGTTCAACTTTAATTTTGGATGTGGCTATCTATCTTCCCTAAAATCACTGTTTGAAAAGCTGACTATTTTCACTGAATATTCTTAGCCTTCCTTTCAGAAGTCATCTGACCATTAGGTAAGAATTGCTTCTAGGGTCCTTACTCTATTTATTGATTTATTTGTCTGGCTTTATGACATGGCATATCATACTGTTTTTATTGCATGGCTTTGTAGAAGTTTTAAAATCGGGAAATATGAGTCCTAAATTTATTCTTTGTCAAGATTCTATCTGCTGTTGTGGAATCTTTGAGATTCCATTCGAGTTTTAGGATGGATGCTATATATCCACGTCTTCAGAGAACCTTGGTTAGGTTTATTCCCAGTCATTTTCACCTTTTTGATACTATTATTTATTGAATTATTGTCTTAATTTTTCATGCGATTTACTATTAGTGTATGAGACCAGAACTGGTTTTTACGCGTTGATTTTTTTCCTGCAGTTTTGATGAATACATTTATTCATTCTGGCAGATTTTGTTCTGGCCTCTTTCACATTTCCTACATATAAAAGTGGTTCTTTTCTTGGAGTGATAACCAATTATCTGTTGTGGGAAGCCATCAGCCCACTTTGATTAAAATCAGTGGAGGTGCAAGAGCGCCTTTTCCTGGGCCCCTGCACTCCCGCTCAGGGACACTCACCGTCGGGTAGCTGCCACGTCACGAGTGCCATTCCAGGCACGTTTTTCTTCATCTATTGCTGATTAGTTCTTTCCATTGATGATTAGCATCGATGTGTTTGTTGTTCTGACAAAATAATCAGCACGATGGGCTTGCTGTGTGCAGATGTATCTTCAGCCATGGAAAGAACTAATCGCACATGTGTGTGGGCCTCAGCGGCTTCACTCTGCAGAGAGGGCCAGAGCTGCAGCTTCCCCTGGGCGCCCCCTCCACGTGCCCAAAGACACATGGCGGTGACGCGTCTGTCTTCTCCTCGTCCCTGCAGGTCACGTGGGCCTCGTGCAGTGGGCCGTCCCTGTATGGCAGTGCCCAGGTGGGACTGTTCCATACACACCTGTAGCGCGCCCACCTCCCGATGGGACTGCAGAGCAAACGCCACGCGGCCGCGTCACAGCTGGTTCAGCACTGGACAGTCTGGGATCGGGTCACGACAGCGCAAACACGGAGAACAAGCACACGCCCGCCCGGCCTCGTGAGTGTGCTCCCTCCGGGCGGAGATGCTGGCGGGGCCCGAAGGCAGGAGGGGGTCGGAGGATGGGAGCCCCAGGAGGCCGCGCCCGACACTCAGCGAGCCCCCTCCGCCCCACACCTGTCCGGAAGGACCCGCCGCTCCCTGCGGCCCAGAGCGGCCAGGCCTCATCCAGGCCCCTTCCACCCTCCCCGGGCCCAGCCGTCTCTGCACATGGGGTTTGGCTGCTTTCTGGGTCCTGCCTTTCAGCTGCAGAACACACTTTGTTTTGTTTGCTCCCTGGGCTGTGCAACTCACTGCCTAATAATTTCATTTTAAAAGGTGCAACCATCATGACACTTTGCTCTATTTACTGTTAAAACAGGAGGAAAAACACTTCTAAATCTCCAGCAGGACAAGCCCTCCTTCCCCTCCTCCTCCCAGCTCCCCTCCGTGTTTTCGCTGCGTCCTCCTCTGCCTAACAGAGGCGGGAAGGTCACCAAGGCCCAGTCTCCGCAGGAGGAGCCCAGGAGGAGGCCGCAGAGTCCTGCTGGTTCCCTCTGGTCAGACCCCATCCCATACAGGTGTCCGTGTGGCATATAGCTCATTTCCGCAAAACCCCACTCATGCAGGGCGAAACCCACTTCCTGCCACCCCCAGTGGCCAGGGAGGACCTCGCTGCTGCCCACGCAGCCCGGCTGCCGACCAGGGCGCTTGTCTGTCCCCAGAGGCAGGGACACAGAGCCGAAAGGCCGCAGGGACCCAGCAGATCGGGCTGGCTCTCGACAGCACAGGGGCAGAGTTTGGACCCAGTCACCATTCGGGCTCTGAGGGGTCCACGGTGCGGCCTGGCTCCTGAGGCCTGGCTTTCGCAGCCTGGCTTTCGAACGGGGTCCTCTTCTCCTGGCTTTGAGGGGAGATCAGCTGGACCACCATGCTGGGCCTGCCGGGTGCTTCCTGAAGCACTGTCGCCTTGAGTCCTGGTGCTAAGTTGTCCTTTGAGGAAACCCTGGGAACTGTGTGCGGCTTGGGCCTGGAGGCAGGAGGAGTCCAGGACTTCACGGCCTCACTTCCCCACTGAGTTCTGGGTGACTCCGACGGGCTCCCCGAGGACCTGCCCTGTCATCCCGCTGCCTGGTCACAGGAGCGCCCTACGCGGTCCCCGCAGCCTCCGTCTTTACATGCAGAAGGCCCTTCCCTTGGGGCAGGTCAGTGGGGCGCAGGGACAGCGCTCTCTGGAGGGCAGGACGCCAGATGCAGCCCGGGTTCCACAGAGGCAGGAGCAGAGCGAAGCTGACAGGGCCCCGGCAGGAGTCTTCGCACACCGGGCTGCTGCTGCGACAGCCAGCCCGAGCGCTGAGGCCCTGGGCCTCCTCTGTGAGCCGGGGTCCAGCCGGCGGGCAGTGGACACTGGGAGGGAGGCGGGGCGGAAAGCAGCCTTCCCGGAAGCGGGAGCTCTGCCCCCTGGTGGCTGCGCCCTGGCACAGGCCGCCTCACGGCCCCGGAGCGGCCTCCTGTCCGAGGCAGCATGGCCACGGGCCCCCTGTCCTGCCACGCTGTCCACGGACGCTGGCCCTGGGGCTGCAGGATGAAAGACGCCTCTGTGGGGGAAGCGGGTCTGTTTTTCTCACCTTCGTGAGCTGGGGCACGGGTGCCTGGAGCCAGCGGCCGTTTCTCGTGCCCTTTCTCACAGGGCCTCGTCTGTGCCCCGCAGTCCCGGGGGCCCAGTGACCACCGGCGCCCTCGCCTGCCCGAGTGCTCTTCCGCGCTCCTCCGGGACCAGCGGCCTTGCCCAGGGAGCTGTTCCAGCCCCGAGCAGGAGAGGCCTCCGTCCACGCCTGCCCCGCCTGCAGCCGGAGGAGCCGGCACGCTGGGAGGGGACGGGCCAGGACTGGGGAGAGCAGCGGCCTCTTCAGCAGCTCGGGGCGACTCAGACTCCGCCATGGTCAGCCCTTGGCACAGGTGCTCCCGGAGCAGGCACCCCTCGGTGTTCAGTCGCGGCCGCACAAAACCGCAGCTTAACGGGTCTAGGGTCCTTTCTTTAGATCCCATGAAAATCCACCTTTATCAGCAATCTTTGGGAATTTCTATAACGTGTCACTTTGTTGCAGGGGACTCCACTGTGCCATGTGCAGCCGGCCAAGGGCCAGCTGCTGCAGGGACCCTGGGCTCTGGAGCAGGTTGTGAGCGCGTCGCACCTGTCTCTGACGTGAGGCACACACACACCCTTGTGCACGATACACCAGACTCCTGTCTTTAATTCTTCATGAAATGTATGGAAACACGGTTCAGCGCACATGTGAGCAGAACCGGCTAATGGCTCTGAACGAGTCATAAACACCTCACCAGGGCGTCCGGGCACGCGGCTTCCCTCTGCTGGGGTGTCGTCATAATCCGCTGAGCAGACAGAACTCGGGGTGACATGCCCGGGCCCTGCAGGAGTGACGCCCGGCCCGCTTCCCCCGCTCAGCTCACAGCGGGTCTTGTGTGAAGAGATGGTACAGCACACGGTGCGTTTCGGTTTCCGTGTGTGAACGCGGCTTCTCCTTTGAGATGCAGCATCGAAGAGGAAACACCGGCTAGAGAGGCCTGAACCGGGAGAGAAGGGAGCAGGCGGGCTCGCGTGGTGGTGTGCGGCGTGGGCGGGGAAAAGCCGGAGGCTGGGAGGGCTGCGGGGAGGAGGCGGAAGGACATCTTCGGGGTGGGTCATGTCGGGACGAGGGCCCTCCACAGGGCCGGGAGGCGCAGTCCTCGGGGCAAACCGTGGGGAGGGCAGAGCCCTCCGGAGCCAGACGGTCACTGGGCGCCTCCTGACGGGCGCTGCAGCCCCAGCCTCCTCTTCCTCCTCCTCCTCCTCCTCCTCCTGGCTCACACGGGGTGTTCTGCTTAGCCTCGTGCACACCCTGGCCTGGCACCCTGGCTGCTGTCTCGGAACCAAGAGGCCTATCGGGTGTACTGCCCCCTGCAGAGCCATGGGCCACAGCACCCCCTCGCCTTGCTGCTGACTGCCGTCCCCAGGGCTGCCGCCATGCTGCCTGCCGCTGCGGGCACTCCACAGCCCGGTGGACGTGGCCGCTCAGCCGGGGGGCGTGGCAACCTTGGGCTCCGAGCGCATGCCCGCAGCCCTGGACCCTGGCCACTGTCCTCAGTGTCACTACTCCACGGGCGTCCTGTCAACTTGTTTGGGCTTTATTTTTATTTTTAACTGGTTTTTTAGACTGGATTTCACTACGTAGCCCAGGCTGGCCTCAGACTCACAGCAATCCTCCTGCCTCAGTCTCCCAAGTGCTGGGATGACAGATGTGTGCCACCACGCCTGGTGTGGCATTATTTTCCAAAGATGATGAATCATCTTTTTAAACCCTCCCTGGGCCTCTGTACCATTTCCATCTGGTGCTTTCTGAAAATCTCTCCATGCACTGGTTGTTTATTGCCTCTTCTATTTTAAGTCAGTGCAGATCTTTCTATGCACCCTGGATACAAGCCCTTTGGCAGATAGTTGGGCTCTCTCTTACCTTTAATTATCAGGCAGCTCCTTCTGATTAAGCAGAACACTTATTCGCAGTGCAGATCAATGTGTCAGTCTTCTCTAGTGAGTGTGTGATGTATACTCACATACATGGGTGTACATGTGTGTACATATATGTGCATATGTCCCCACCTGCTCAGTGCCTGTCTTTTCATTTTACATATTCAAAGAGCACTATAAATTAATTTGGAATATGGAATTAATTTGAATATGGAATGAAGTCACACTTTCCAAATCTCTCATATACATGTGAGCATGCACACACACACACACACACACACGTGTGCATCTTGAAACTTTTATTGAGAATGGACTAAATCCATGGATCAACTTGGGATAATGATATAATTGTAGTACTACTGAGTCTTCTGAATGATAAACACTTAGGCCACTTAAATTCCTTCAAATATTATCCTGCAATAAAATTTCATGGATTTTTTGATAAGAGAATGCTGTATCTCTGGGTATATGATGTTCTTATAGATGCTATATTTAATTGGGATTTTTTTTCGTGGAATGTAGCATGCACAAAGAGCTGCGAACAGTGTTTGAAGGGTCATTTTTCCCTTGGGCTATCGAGGGGGAGCCTAAGAAGTCAGGGCACAGACGCTGCAGTGATTCAAGCCGGACACAGGAGTGAAGGGGGCAGGTGTGATGCGAGGGCATTATTTCAAGTTTTAATTTACATTGATGGTAAAAGTGGCAATTTTTTTGGTTGTGTTTGGAGTAGGAAGAAAGAAAACCCTCTTATTTTAAACAAATACAAGTTATAATGTACCAGGATGAACAATTCTGTGGGAAAACAAGATTAAGGAATAACTTTTGAGAGACTTTTAAAATATTGAAGTTGGGTTTTTTTCAGACATCTCAGTGGAGAAGGCAGTTGTATTTAAAAAGTGTAGATTGAGAGAAAGGACTGGAATTCACGTAGAGTGGATATCACCACGTCCAGAAGATAAATGGTAACAAAGCTGGAAATTAGCAACTAAAAATGACTACATCTCGCAGTCAGTTATATACATATATGCAAAATTCATGCATAAAAATGAGTAAGAAAAATGAAAGCCAAATGCAACATTTTTAAAGGACAGCAACAGAACCCAGTGTTTCTACAATGTATTAGGCATAAATTTCTGCTTATACTGAAAAATAATTATTCAAAAGTCAAGAGGCATCAAGCAACCAAGAGATAAAATAGACACTAGAAACAGACGAATAGAAAACTCCAATGTTTTCATTATAAATGGTCTCCTAAATCCTACACTAAATGGAGCAGAGGATAACATAAATGTGTTTCTTAGAGAGAGCAGACCTTACAAAATACCCATTCTAATATCTGAAAACTACAATCTCTGAAATTTTAAAAAATGACATTCATTTAAAAGGTCAAGTACAAGGCAGAACTTTTAAGACTGGAAATAAATCTACTATATAGTGTCTAAACCGAAAGAGAAAAAAATAGAAATCACAAAGGTTAGCATTAGAAACAGTGAACATTGCAGGGATTTAAAAGGACAGAAGTAGTTTTGAAAACTGACGACCCATAACTTTCCAAAGGAATACAAGTGCTGACTCAGAAAAGCTAGACTCTCAAAGCAAAGTACTATTCATCTCTTCACCAAAACAGGGTGAAAATATTAAAAGTCACGGGGGCAGACAGAGAGGACACTCCCCCAAAGGCCATGCACACAGAGGAGCAAGGACAGTGGGTGACACAGAAAGCCCAGTGAATGTCACACTCAGCGAAAATATCACTCTAAACTAAAGGGAAACAAGGGAGCTCAAAGAGCAATAAATTTGAGAGTAGTTGCACCTGTCAGATTTTATGCTACAAAATATTGAAGAACCTTCTTTATGTGAAAAAAAGAATCCCTGAAAAAGCAGAGCCCTGCAGAAAAAGAGAAGGGTCACTGAAAAGGAAAACTTAAAAGATATTTTCTGTTTGAAGCAGAAATAATAACAGCATCTTATGAGACTTGTGGAGGAAAATAAAGCAGGGCCCATAGCCCACTGTAGGGAGTGAGGCTAAACTGTTCCCAGGTGTGTTCCCTGAGTGGAGTGTGTACAGACATGATTCATTAAGATAGTTTTAAAGGTCGGAGATTTAGCTCAGTGGTTCTGGCACCTGCCTAGCAAGGGCAAGTTCCCTGGTTCGATCCCCAGTAACCACATAAAATAATACTGGGTGTGATGACTCACGCTCACTAGCAATCAGTACCACACACCACTGTGCCGGGCACGGTGGCTCACTCCTGTAATTCCAGCACTCAGCGGCAGAAGCAGAGGCAGAGGCAGGAGGACTGCTGAGTTCAAGGCTTGCCTGAACTACAGAGTGAGCTCAGGGTCAGCCTGAACTACAAAGTGAGACCTGTCTCAAAAAAAAAGGAAAAGAAAAGAATAGTTTTAAAGGTATTTGGTTGGCTACCAAAAATACTCAGCATGAAACAAAAATCTAGCTAAGAAAACAGTAGTTCATTAATTAAAAAATGAATTTGGTGGTAGTTATCACATTTCATTACTGTGTGGCATTTATCTCTGGACTGTGGAGACAATTTAATAATGCCCATAATAATATGTGAAGAGAGGGAAAAAATAGACATGCTCTCCCTGGAGGCAAGAAAAAAATTATAAAAGTCAGTACCCATTTAAGAACAAAAGGACCTTTAGGTAGAAGACTTCACTACTGTAAGCCCAGCACAGCTGTCCAGCCAAAGGGTCCCAAAGATTCTTTCTCAGTAGCAGAGTAGAAATGTTAAATTAGGAAGAAGTCAAGTTTGCCTTCTTTACCGTCTTTTACAATCCCGAAATGAAAGCCGTAGCAGAAGAAAAGAAAAAATACGACTAAGAGAGAGTGTGAGAATGAGACGTTGCTTTCCTTATTTGGAGAAGACGTTATCACTTGAGAATCAAAGGAGTCGGCACCTGGAACCAGGCTCGGGCCCCTGAGTCGGCCTGGACTGAGCGATCTGGGGTCAGGGTTCACGTGCCGCCCCAGACAGGCGCTCGGCCCAGAGCAGACCGTGCTGTACTCAGGCAAACAGGGTCACGATACACAGTGTGATTGGGAAATGTTGTTTACAGCATCTAAATGCAATGTTGTTTACAGCATTTAAAGACTACTTGTAAAATCGATAAAATTAAAACTGACTGAAGTAATATAGACCCTGGGCATACCAGCAGACATGGGAAGCTAACGTGTGGACCTCTCCCAGCTTATCTCCTTTTTTAATGTTATGCATTTATTTACTTATTTATCTATCTGGTTTTTTTCTTTGTTTTTGAGACAAGGTCTCCCCATGTAACCCAAGCTGCTGTTGCACACACTGCGATCCCTCTGCCTCAGCCTCCCGAGCGCCGGGGTTACAGGTGTGCGTCACCATGCCCACCTCCCACCGGTATACCGTGAAAATGAAATGCATCACCTTTTGAATCAGAAACCTGGTGACGCCTCCCCTGCCATGCAAGCCCTTCCCACGCAGGAGAAGTGGGAGGGGCGGCGAGGCTGCGGACTGCGTGAGGTCAGTTCCCAGAGCGAGCTCCTCCGGCGGGTGCCAGGCCGGCGTCTCAAACGGACAGGTCCCAGCGCGTGCTGGCCGACCACAGGCTCGTGCCAGGCAGGGTCATGAAGAGCGTGTGCGCCCTGGGTGCCTCTCCTCTCTCCTGCACATGTGCGTGTGCCCTGCACTCTGCAGAGCTCAGCCTCCACGCGTGCTCGCCCAGCGGCGCAGCCGAGAGAGAGGGAGCCCGAGAGCGCAGCTGCTCTGCCCTCGCCGCAGCAGACTGTGGCAGGTGCGGCCGCCACGTCCCTGGCATACGCCTCACGCCGAGGGTGTGAACATGGAGTACAGACAGTGAGAAAAGCAAACAGAGCCCCTACGGGCTCCACCGCAGCCTGCACTCGCGGGCCGGGGACTGGGCCCTGCTCACGAGGCCACGGGGCCCACCGGACTGCAAGGACGCTCCTGAGGCAGTTTGTTAAATGAGTGGATCCTAGTCTTCCAAAAGCTCATGCTACGTGGGTTTCGGCTGCGGGTCTTCTGGGCCTGCGCCGGTTAAGCGCAGGTGTGTGGAACAGGGGCTGGGCCCTCCCCCGTCAGGGACGCGGAGCACCACCTGCCCTGCGCATCTGCAGACCTGGGTCCTGAACGTCTTCAAGGCCCCGAACACCAGAACTAAGCCGAGAGCAGCCAGGTGCCCACAGGGGCTACACTGCTTTCCCGCTAGAGAGGCAGACGGACTTCACTTCCTTCCACATTGTAGCTTTGATTTTCTCCCTTGCTGGCTCCTGGCTGAGCCAGAGCCACGGGAGACCTGTGAGCACAGGACTCGGGTGGCGCGAGCAGACGCAGAGCCCGGCCGCTGTGTGGGGCGCGCTGTCTCGGCTGGCCTTCAGAGCAGCTGGCATTTCTTATGTTACTTCCAAAACACCTGGCAAGATGAAAGATCGTCATTATTTCTATTAGTGTGTAGATGATGTTACCACAAGGAAGAACACCTGGGTCAGGTAGACACAGAAGCGTGCCTGTGCTCCGCAGCAGCCCGCAGGAAATGCAGACACTGCGCTGAAATGCGCGGCTCCTCCGGCCGCACGGTGTGGGTCTAGGGGCCGTACGGGCATCGACACCGGTCACTGGGGCCCCTTGGACGGAACCACAGCCGGCTAATTCTAACTGCAACTGGTTTAATGACCTCATTTCCTTAACTGAATGTGTTAACTTCTTTTTCTGCTGCTAACTTGTTTGTCCTCCCTAATTAACAAACAAAAACCAAGTGGGAAATGCATGGACATGGAGGAGGCCTGGCCGGGGCCCGCCGGGTGCGGGCGCCTGCAGCCTCCGCCAGTCTCGGAGCAGGCAGAGCCAGGCTGTGCCCCTAGGACAGGCCACGGCCCTGGGCACCGTGCGGCCGTGGCGGGCTGCTGCACGGGCAGCGCCTTCGGCTGGGGCTCAGCTCTCATTCCACGCCGGCTGCAGAGAAAGTTTAATTCTGAACTGTGAAAAGATTCAATAAGTCACCACAAATCACCCCGACTAAAGCCCAAACTGAGTAATTTACACAGCACTTTGTGATCTTCAAACAGTTCGCAGGGGCGATTCTTCACGCCCGACGCGGGGTGCGGGGCCGCTCCCTGTTTGTTCCGAGGCGAGCAGAGGTGTCTGAAACCTGCCAGAGGCCGGGATCGCGGCTAAGGTGACGCCCCAGGCCTAATCTTCTTAGAGCGCCGGGATAAAGTGAGTATCCATTACAGAATCGGCCCTCCTGCCCCCTCCTGAGCCTGGCCACTCTGACACCAGCTCAAAGACAATTGAGCGGCCTGGCCTAATCAGGCCTTAGGAGCTGGGCTGGAGGAGAAGGGTCTAATCTCCATATTTAGCCCATCTGTACTCTCAGACCTGACTTGCCGGCCCTGCGAGATCAAAAGGGGTTGGCAAAAATCAGATTAAGGCTGCAGAAAAGGAGGGCGGCCTCGCTGTGTCACAGCCCGATTCTCCCCTCCCAGCCTCGGTTGTATACACGTTTATTAAGGCCGTTCGGTTAATCCCGTGGGCTTTCAGAGCTAGTGTTTGCCTTTTCTTCTCTCTCCACCTTTTGACCAATAAAAAAGCCACTAAGGTGAAATCTTGGGTGAGTTGTAAAAGTACATGATGTGTGTGCAGGGAGGGCTGGCAGGGTTGCACGCACAGAGCTCGGCGTGTTTGTTGTGCACCGACACGCTCAGGCCGTGTGCATGTCAGGAAAAGGACACAGTCCTGGTGTATCCCGGCACAAGCTGCAGACACGCACTGAGCAGTGTGCAGGCCTCAAAGACACAGTGGTAATCACTGGCACAGGCTGGCACGGGCTGAGCTGACGGCAGGGCAGGCTCACGAGGGGCGTGGGGACACCTGACGCCATCTTTGCCCGGGGCCGCAGAGACCGGCACGGAGAACGTATGGGACTCGCCAATTAACCTGGCGCTGTTTCCTTCCGTGAACATGAGGGCGCATCAGGCGAGAGAGGCGATTGCCTTCCCTCTGTGCGTGCGTGTGGTCGGCAGCGATGCCACCTCTCCCGGTGCCCCTGCGGTCTCCACAGCTCAAGACGCGCAGACAGATGGGTAAGGGTGGGTGAGATGCCACTGCTGGTGGTCACCCGCTGTCTGTAAACAGTGACATGTGGCCACCAGCCGTGTCCTTCAGCGAGGAGAAACCTGCACAGTGCTTGGCGGAACACGCCGGCGGCCACCTTGAGCCCACCCCCAAAACTGGGCACGGAGCAGCATGCAGCAGCTCTGGACAGGGCAGAAGGGAGGCCGGGCGGAGCCACACAGGGAGGCTCCTCAGGGCAGCCGGGCAGCCCCGGGAGGTTGGCAAAGCCCTTCCTTTGCGGCCTCTCACAAGCCGTGCGCGGGGCCAGCGGAGCGCTGTGCTCATTAGAGCGGATTAAGTCACGATGCTGGGAAGGATAAAAGGTGAAGAGCACACCCAGGGACACGCCGAGGGGTGCGTATGCAGCGACGCCGTCACTGACGAACGCCCATGTGGTTCACGCTTTTCAATTACCCGTGGCCCGAAAGGTGGCCAGTAATTGCTGCAGCTCATGCCCGCGCATGGCCTGGGGTCCTCCGGCCTCCGCACCTCCTCTTGACGCTGCCTCGGGGTGCTCAAAGACAGAGTCCGGAGCCCCCGGCCTCGGGAGGACGGGCGCGGGGAGGGCCGAGGCCATCAGCAGAATTAGCAAATGAGATGCAGCCCCAGCAGGGCTGTGCTGGGGAGCCTGACTTCCGGCTCCCTTGAAAGCGTGAGACAGGCGTGCAGGGAACCAGCCCGGGGCCCCACGGCCTGGCCCGTGGCTCTTCTTCCTTCCGCATGGTCCCATCTCGCTGGATACTGGCTCTGCCTGGGTTCTGGAAAATGAAGAAGTGGACTCCAGACACGAATCAGGCTACAAACAGAAGGCTGAGAAGCTCCGTGGGTCGTGGTTGTTGGGAAGACAGTACTCCTAGGGCAAAATCCGTCCACAGCCAGGGGAGACCAGGAGGCCAGATGCCTCTCCTTTATCTAGCTATCCAGGGAAATTTTTCTAAAAGTTAGAGGAACGAGGACTTGGATTTCTTGGAGAGATCAGGGCCTTGTGGGCGTGCCCAAGTGTCGGTGTGTGCTGCCGTCTGAGTCTTCGTGTGGGCTGTGGGTCTCTGCCCTGCTCCGCGGGGGCTGCAGGAAGCCAGGACCCTGGGGAAGCGTAAGCCTCACCCCCACCCTGCGGGGCAGCCACATGTGGAGAAGTGGGGCCGCGTGAATGGCGGGAAGCACTGTGGAGTCCCTTCCACACGGCCGGGGTGGGCGCAGCCTGGGTGCGTGTCCACAGAGGTCAGCTCAGCAGAGGGCTCCGCCCACATGTTGTGTGAGTGCGAAGGTCGAGCGTGTCCTGTGTGTGCATGGGTGTATCTGTGCCTTTGTACATGAGAGCTGAACCTAGACTGTGGGTGCTTGTGTACACATGTGTGTGTGCACAAGGCTGAGCCTGTCCTGTGTGTGCACACGTGTGTACATAGGTGTCTGTGTCTATGTGTTGAGGATGAACTTGTGCTGTGTGTGCTCCTGTTGTGTCTGTGCCACTGTGTGCGAAAGCTGCAGCTCTCCCGTGTGCACGTGCTGAGCGGGCTGAGCCTGCCGTGTGTTGGGCGCTCAGGTTGGGGCAGCCTCCTGGGCTGACGCTCAGTCCTGCGGCCCAGCTCCCCAAGGGGGCCCCTGTCCTCTCTCCAAGGCAGCCTTGGCCAGGGAGGTGCCAGAGGGCACCGCCGCCCACAAGGACCTGCAGACAGGAAGCTGGGCACGGACATGGCTGGCCAGGCAGCTTCCTCAGTAGGAGGCAGGAGCGAGGGACCCAGGGGCCCCGCGTGTCCTGTCCCGTTGAAGTGTGGAGCAGAGTTGCCAGGTGGCTCCCCAGGGCAGCGCCTCTGCATGCCCTGCATGCCCACAGGGCGGCCAGGCACGGTTTCCTCCCTGCCTTCCTGTGCCGGCCTGAGTCTCTTGCGCAGCCTGATGCTGGCGGAGACAGAGCCTGGCCCCTGCTGGCTCCTCCGCAGCCCCCCTCCTGGGAGGAGCCTCGACGTGTCAGGCTCAGGCGCCCGCGCAGCCCGAGGTCCAGGCCGGGGTCCTGCACAGCGCTGTGGGGTAGACCCGGCCTAGGCGTGTCCCCACAGCTCATTTGTGGACGTGCAGGCTCCCCAGCTGGGCCTGCTGAGCCATGAGTCCACCAGCACGGCCTGGCAGGAGGTCAGAGGTCACGGGTGCCGCTCTCGGAAGGGACACTGTCCTTCCCAGGGGCCGGTGGCTGCAGAAGGAGCAGCCTGGCCTGAGCGCTCTGACTGTGGCCTCCCGGTTGACCTCTCCACCCATCTATGTGAGCCGTTTCCCTCGCCCTCCGCCATCAGGACGGGGCCTGGCCACTATGACCACCTGTGTGGGCTGACAGGAGATCGCCCAGATGTGGAACTGTAGCCTTTAACGTGTGAACTCAATAAAGCTCTTCTCTTTGGCCGTGTTCCACCTCTGTGCTGTGTTACAGCACCAGACGCTGGAAGATACACTGCCGTTAAAGGGGGACTGGCTGGAGGAGTCTGCTGTGCCAGGCAGGGGCTCAAGGCACAAGAGCCTTTCTCTGCAAGGCCAGTGCCACCAGCTCGGAGGGCATGATGGCCACAGCATGCCCTGAGGCTGGGCCAGAGGTGGTCCAGGCTATGTCAGACCACGTCAGGCCTGGGTGCCCGGAGAAAACGCGTCAGGTCCATGTCGGCACACACTGCGGGGAGGATCCACGGACGGAGGAGCATGTGTGGACATGGCTGTAACCTGTGGGAGCTGCCCAGAGAACACAAGTGCAAGGGCTCACCCGTGACTGCTAAGTGGACATGAGTGTGGCATGATCAGTGCCGTGAAAGGCACAGTCTTGGATGTGTAAGTGCACACGCTGAGGAAGGGTGCTGTGAGGGCTGGAATGTGAGCACACACCCCACAACACAGATTCGGGGTAACGACGTGGGACTAAGGACCTGGGGCGCACGGCTGCTTCAGGGGAAGTACGCTTCTGAAACATACCCTTCCCGTTCATAGAACGCAGTGTGCTCTGTCCGTCCACACTGCCAGACCCACGGCTCAAAACAAAGGAAGAAAATGTTAGCACGTGAGGGCGATGCACTGACCCTTCCAGGGCTGTGGATCCTTTCGCGGCTGACCCTGGCCCAGCCCTGCCGCGACTGGACCTCTCAGAGCCCTGTGGGGTCCACACGGCAGGCGGGCGTCTGTGCCACAACAGCAGGGCGCGGGCCAGGGCTGCTCACATGCCCCACAGCCACTCTCGCTCTTTCAGGAGACTGGGTCCTGCTCAGCTCCACAGACACCCCCAGACATGGGGCGGCTTCCTGTGGAAAGGGCTTCAGGGCCAGCGAGGGCCGAAGTGAGCACTCAGGAGGGCGTCCCTCCTCCTCACCGCTTCTGGCCAGCAGCTTGGTGTCGACAGGAAGGTGTGCACTCGGTTCTGTGCCAAGGTTCAGGGTAAAAACCGAAGAAATAAACAGCATCATTTCATCTGAATTATCTAAAAACTAGTAGGTATGTGCATATATGTATGTATACAATCCGCAGTATATGTGTGTATGTGTATGTGTGCATGTGTGTGTTGTGCGTGTGCGTGTGTGTGTGTGTGACTCACTCTTCTCAGATCCTCTCTCATTACTGGGAAGCCCTTAGTGAGGCAACAGAGGAAAATTATGTTGACTCAAAAAGTCAACCTGAAAAATCAGCATCTAATTGATTCTTTCCGATTGACGCCATTCATATTTATTAGACTTTTACAAAGCAGAATCGAACCCTAAAACAGTATTTCTGAAGGAAGATAGTCTAAAACTATCTCACCTGGCTCCAGCCTTCACCAGATCCCGGACGCACCCCGCGGGAAGCTGTGGGGCCAGAGGAGGGAGGGGGGCTGGGTCCCCTTCACGGGGTGCGTGGGGCAGCCCGGCTGGTGGTCCATGCGCTGCAGAGACCCCTGGCGCCTGCTGGAAGAGCCCTGGCTAAGACGGGACATCTACAAGGGTGCGACGGAGTGGGAGGCAGCGCTGGCCCCGGCCCAGCTGTGGCGCAGGCGCCGCGAGTCCGCCCGAGGTCCGCGGGGCAGGGCAGCTCTGTCCAGGAGGGGCCTGCGGCGCAGTGAGCTTGATGGACCGGACGCAGGCGGCCGCCGCCGCCCACGGCCCACGGCCGCCTCGGGAGGGGCCGCGCTGATCCCCACTCCGCATATGGTGACTCGGGCGCCGCTTCCTGCAGCCCGGAGCCAGCGCAGGGCCCGCACGCGCTCACCCTGCCAGCTCTCTCCGGCAGCCGCGCACCAGATGGACCGAGTTCCCAAATGCGGTCTCCGTCACCAAGTGGCGCTGCCACGTGGCCCGGAAGGAGGCCGTGATGGTGAGTGCAGGACTGTGGGGTCTCTCCCGCTCCCAGCCGTCCTCGAGGCGGAGTAATATTTCAGCCACCCACTCAGGCATGGGAGCAGCAGGGAGCACCCGGGGCGCCTCCTGCTCCCTTCTGGAAGGTGATTATTTAGCCATCTTCAAAAGGCTTTCAGTCGCCTCTTAATTATTCACCCGATGCTCCGGTTTCTGAGAGTGCCGCTTCCGCAGCCCGGAACCATCTGACGGTCCATTAGCGCATCCATCAGAAGGGGAAGCGGAGAACAGCCCGTCCGTCCCGGGTTACTAATTACTGCTTTGTATAAGGTCGCTAAATAAAAGCCGCAACCGCCTGGAGTTCCTCACGCTTGCCAGTGCCGGGTCACGTGCGGTGTGGCGCCAGAGCCGCCCGCGCTGCGTGGTCTCCTGCCCCCCGGGAGGCCTGGAGCACTAGTCCGGTCTCGAGAAGGGGGGACGGCAGTGCCATGCGCTGCCCGGGGCTCGGGGTCGGCCCAGCACGTGTGTGAAGCACTTCTCTCAGAGCGTGGGGCCCCCGCACCCCGCAGGTGACAGCAGGCCCCGCAACCGTGGCTTCCTTACCCCGCTGTGAACCTGCACTCGCAGGACCAAGGTGAGGCCCTGTCCCTGGGGCACCCACACACTGGGCACGGAGAAGGCCCACGGCCGGGAGCACAGGGGCCGGCAGGCCCGGGCAGTCTGAGCCGCCACATGGCGGCCCCCAGGGCTCTCGCCCAGGGTCGCAGAAACACGCGCCCCTCAGTCCACACTCGAGCAAACGCAAGTGCCGCTCGAGTCCAGTGCGGACACGCGGCAGTGGGGCCCTTTCCACAGCCGGAGTCCTCGGAGAGCCGAGCTCTGCGGCAGAGGCAGCTGGACCCTGATCTTCATTTTGTTCGGCCTTGCAGGACCCTTGGCACTGCGTGTCCACAGCGTCCACTGTCACGCCACCTGGCCACGCTGTGTCCCCATGAAGAAGTCTGGCCACTCTGGAGGGAGCCACCGGGACGGCGTGCTTTCCTGCAGGAAGGCAGCGCGGCCCGCTTGTGTTCGAGGAGCGGGACCGGGGCCCCGGCGCGCACCTGTGCGCCACCTGCTCCCACGTGGACTCACTTCCTTACCGCACAGCGGAGCCGAGCCGCAGCTTTCCTCCGGAGCACAGGCCAGCCCCGAGAGGAGGCAGCGTCTGCAGGGCCCCTGCGCCGGCGCTGCCCACGCAGCCCGCCGGAGGACGACTTTGCAGAAGGTCACTGCACAGCCCCCTCCTCGGGCTGCGCGCCCGGGCCCCCAGCGCCGCGGATTGGATGACGCCCCTTTGCACTGCTAAGTGCTGCCGCTGCCCCGCCAGTTTATCGGCCGTCGCCAGTGGGCTCGGGGGAGAAGCGCTATCTCTTATGGCCGTGAAAATTGATATTGAACATGGGAGGAAAAATCTCACGAGCTGATAGCAATTAGCTAAAAAGGATTTGTGGCTCCGTGATCCATCACGCCAGGGACTAAAGTCATTTGTGACGCTGTGCCCATTTGCGCTGCAGTGCTGCCCCTGTCGGTTTGGCACCAAGTGCGACATGTGGTCACGTCTCTGGCCAGACTCAGAGTGGAAGAGACTGGCACGGTTTGCCCAGCTGGAGTCTCGCGCCTACGAGGAGGAGAAGGAGCTCACTTCTGACGCTCTGCTGTGATCCTCTTCCCTTTCCTGTGTCTTTTTTCTCTTTTTTAAAAGAAATTCATGTCTGTAATCTAAACAATTGGTAGGCTGAGGCAGGATGATTGTAGCCATTTCGAGGGTAGCCTGAACTTCCCGTGGAGAACCTGTCCCAAAGAAACAATGCAAAAGAAACAAACAAATGTGACTTTGGGTCAGTAGCAATATCATATCCATATTAACTAATAAAATAATACTGTTAATGCCACCAGGAGTGTTTAGAGCTTATTGTTTGGAACAGAACCTCTGATCCCAGGGTGGGCATCAGGATCACAGCTCATAGGTGCCCGGTGGCCCTGTGCCCCAGTGGGTTAGGCTGTAGGCAGTGTCTCCGTGCGGCAGGGCACATGCCACCCAGCACCTGCCTGAGCACATCAGGCCACACTTTCCTGACTAGGAAACGGCGTTTGCTCCTAGTTTTGCAGAAACTAGCTGTGCTTCAGCCGCAGCACAGTCCGAGTGTCCTTGAAGGAGGGCGAGTCCCAGGTGGCCAGGAAAGAGCAGAGTCCGGCAGTTCTGTGACCTCAGACCAGCACCAGGGGCGCGGCCAGAAAGGGGCAGCTTGTTTAGACACCTTTTCTCTCTGTAGATATGCAAACTTGTACAGAGTTGTGTTCTACTCACAACTTTGAGTGTTTTAATAGACATTTATTTATAGACACACACACACACTCTGGAAAACATTAAAATGAAAAGCTTTCTAGGAGAAAAGTCCCATAAAATCCCACTCATAACTGAGTTGCTGGCAGGACCGTGAGCAGACAGCACCACACTGCTGGACCCCGCCTGTGCCCCCCGCGGGGGCGCAGTGACCTCTCTGTGGTGTCTACGGTGAACAGCACTGAGGCCTGACTTGCAGAGCTGAGCCCGTGCACCTCCCCGGCCTCCGCACTGGACTCCCCGCCTGAAGCACAGTCGCCGGAGGCCGGCGTCGCCACAGCCTAGTCCTGCCACGCCCCGTTCTGCGCAGCGAGCCCCGTCCCGTGTGCCGTGTCCGCCTTGGGCCCCAGCCAGCCTGGACCCACTGTGGGGTGCAGAGTCGGGGAGGAGGGTGCAGACGCATGAAGCCTGCTGCAGAGCTTGGCTGGGGGCGGGAGGGGGCCGTGTCCCAGGACCGCGGCCCTCAGCTCAGCCCGGCTAAGGGCAGCGCCTCTGCTCACCCAGTGCGTGCGGTGCTCAGAGCCCTGCTGCTGGCCGGCTGCCGCACAGGGGCTACTGGGACCCACTGGTGCAGCACTGAGCGCCCGGATAGCGCCGAGAGGCCTTCCAAGGCCGGGGGCGGGTGCTGGTCCCGGGGCAGGGGAGGCAGCGGTGAGTGACGCTCAGCACTG
Organism: Thryonomys swinderianus; assembly: GCA_004025085.1. Classification (NCBI taxonomy): domain Eukaryota; kingdom Metazoa; phylum Chordata; class Mammalia; order Rodentia; family Thryonomyidae; genus Thryonomys; species Thryonomys swinderianus. The sequence continues at coordinate 49,967 of PVIC010002608.1, forward strand.
CGGAGCTCAGAGCAGCTCCCGTGATTTTCCCTGTCTGTTCTGGGAGCCCTGGCGAGTCTATTAATTATGGAATCAATTACATTTGATTCGGGTGGAGTTGCTGTCCCTCAGCTGCCGAGATGCCTCTCACGACTTTGCTATGTCCTGGCCTTGGGGACCAGCCAGTGAGAGGCTCTTGACTTTGTCAAGGCTCAGATTTATGCCTTGGCAGTTGTGCAGTGGAGGAACCTGTACAAGCACCACCGGAGCGGCTCGCCCGGCCCTGCCTCCCCCTTTCTGCTGCAGTGTCTTGGAAGAGCCCCTGCTGCAGGCCCCAGTGCAAGGCGTCCCCTGGGGTCTCCGCAGCAAGCAGGGGCCTCAGTGCACAGACCTGTCCCTCTCTCTGCCCGTCCCCTGTGGACACAGCAGATGTGCTTGGGCTGGCCCGAGTCCGGGGCCTGTGATCACGTGCTTGCGCGCTCTGGACAAAGAGGGCTCTTATCAATGTGTGGAAACCCGAGCGCACCAGGACCTGTGTCCCTGATCCAGGCACAGCCCTCCCGCCCACGCCGGATCCCATTACAGACACAGGTGAGAGCAGCTGGGTGTGGGACACGCCCCCTACACGATGTTCCGATGCCCGACGTGAGTGTCACCAAGTCTGACAAGCACTCAGCAAGCCGCCTGAGAACTGCTGAGCAGGGCGCAGAGGAAGCCAGCGCAGGATCCGCTCTGGAACCCGATCCTGTGCCCTTCGGTCTCTGCAAGGTCGAACACAGAGCCCAGAAGGAATATGCAAATGCAGAAGTGGTATTTTGGGAACCAGTTCCTTCGAGCTTCGCCCAGGGGGATGGAAATGCAAGCTCGGGATAGGATGGCATCCTAGCGCTGTGGAGTCCTGGGCGCTGTGCCAGATCTGTCTGCTTTGCCCTTGAGCCAGCCACCTCCCCACAGCCACAGAGAACCGAGGCTCAGAGCCCAAACAGCGCTGGCGATCACGGAGAGCATGGGCACCTGGGCCAGGTCACAGAGACCCGGCAGGAGGGCACCTACCTGGGGTGTGTGGGCAGGGCCGCCTTCCTGGCGCCTCTGCCGGCCAGCCTCTCTCACCAGCCACCCCAGCTTGCTGCTCCTCCTCGTGTCCGCCAGCCGGCCCCAGCATCCCCAGCAAACACGGCTGCCGGAAGGTGGGGAGGTACGTGACAGCCCTGAACCGAACCCAGGCTCCGACTCCACCTGCCGTGAGGCCTGGGCGACCTCGTGACCCCTCTGTGCAGAGGGGCCCCAGCGTGACCTCTGACCAGGGGTCTGATGAGCGACTTAGTGACAGTTGATAGCCCCAGAGGTGCCAGGCAGCAAGCGGTCAGCTCTCCCCAGAGTCTGACCGCTGCGTCAGCTATAGGCGGCCAAGGCCAGGCCGTGGGCGGGGAACCGCCGGGACCTGGGTGTACTCAGTCCTCTGGAAGGCACAGCACAGAGCTCTGCCTCGAGCACACATTGGTCTTGTCCAGCAAACGCCCTCCGCCCGCTCACGGGGCACATGGGCCACAGGGCTCAGGCCTCCTGCAGATGGGCACCCATTCCTGTCCCTCCGCGTGCAGCCGCGAGGGGCCCTGCGGCTCAACTCTAGAATGGACACATCGGCCACATGGAGAGCCACCCACCTGGCCACACAACCATGCCACGTCCCTGCTGTCTCCCAGTGTGCTTTCGCGGAGCCCCGTGTGGGGCCTGGCACCTGCTGGCTCTGTCCCTGGCAGAATGGCCAGTGTGAGCCGTGGCCAGAGCTGAGACTCAGCTGCAGCCGGTGGGCAGCGTGGTGAGGGGCGGTGCGTGAGCAGCAGCCACTTACAGCTGTGCTGCTGAGAACCCCGAGAGACCCCAGGACCTGACCAGGGGCGCGTGGAGCTGGCAGGGTCCTGATCCCCCGGTGCCTCCGGGCTCTGCTGGGTCACGGGCGATTCTCAGCCTCCCACATTCCTGTCCGTTTTCTCATACTGTCTCGATTTGGGACCCAAGATTGGTCATGGGCGAGGGGCTCCTGCTGGGACCCGATAAACCGCACAAGAAGGTGTCTGCGGGCTCTCCCGGCAGCTCGCCCGGAGTCCCAGCGCAGGTATCGGCAGCACCACCCACGCCCGGCTGCCGACTCGGCTCGGTGCTGGGCCCCGCCTCCCTCCGCCCGCCTCCGCTGTGACGAGCGTGCTGAACGGACATCGGGCTCCTGCGGGTGACCCCACGACCTCCTCCCTCACACCGGAGCCCTCGCTCTGAGCCAGTCGCTGTCCAGCTCCGTGGGCGGGGACGTGGGCGGGTCTTCCGGCCTCTCGCCGCGCCTCTGCCGAGCCATCCCAGAGGCCAGGAGGTTGGAGCTACGCGTGCTGAAGCGAGTTCAGGGAGGGATGAATAATTTGCAGTGTCTGATTCTGGAAATCACAGCATCAGCTGCCGGGAGCCCGACAGGAAGAAGGCAGATGGGTTCTTCTCAGAGGGCGTCATGATTTATTTGACTTTCGAACAAAACCCATTGTGTACTCTACCAAGTCTCATCTTTATTTTGTGAACACGGCACAGACGCCACATAAATCATGGAGAATCCTGGTGTTAGGTGCTGATTTAGCAATGCCAATAACCCTTATAGTAACAGGATTCTGATTGTTGGGAGCTACATTTATTTTGTGGCTTTAAGCAAACAAAAGCCAGCATCGTGGCAGCACATGCTGAAGACGAGTCTCTCTGCAGAGAGCGACCTGCATCCCGGGTCCTCATCCCTCACCTGGACCCCAGTGTGGCCTCACAGGTTTGTTGAATGACTGCCCGTGGGACGGAAGAGTGGAGGGGACATGAAAGGTGAGAAAGTGGCAAATGCAACCCCTGGGCTGGAGCCTCTCTAATCTGGAGATCAAGGGCTTTGGAAAACTCTGGGGTGGGCAAGGATCAAGTGCTGGACTCGGCATGTCACCAGCTGAACTACATCACCCTTCCGGTTTCACGTGTGCAAATCCTGACCTTCAGAACCCAAGACTGTGACCTTGCAGATGGGATTCGTTAAGAGGGAGCCGTGTGGGCGGGCTGGGCCCTTCTCCTGTCCAGGAGGTGGGTCCTTAGGGAAAGAGCATCGCGTGGAAAGGCGGAGACGCGGGCCGAGGCAAGAGGAAGGGGAGGTCCAGGGATGCGGACTACGGTTGGCACCGGGGTCGGCTGGAGCCTGGGCCGGGAGGGAGGGAGGCTTCTCGTAGACAGCAGCCCAGACCTGCAGGATGCGGCCAGGCAGAGACCCTGGCCGGCCAGGACCTGCCATTCCCGGGGAGAAAGAGACCATCACTGCGTCACCCAAGGCGAGACAGGCTCTGCACCCAGACTGGGAGGACGCCCTGCACCTCCGGAGAAGGCCATGGAGCCGCCCCTGCGCGCTGCGTGAGGAGGACATACCACACTTGCGAGTGGATGGAGGTGATGGATAAATATTGCGAATAACTTTAAAAACAGCGATTGCAGCAGAAGAAAGCTATGGCGCCCTGAGCCCCCGCATTTCCCTGTCTTGTCCAGGGAGGTCACAGGGCGCCGGGTCTGGTGTGGAAGCGGGAGAGGACACACTCGTGTGTCCAGGAGCCGCGTGGGCCCATGGGACGGGCTCGGAAGCGGTGCTCGCTGTACTTCATTATCACGCCACGTGGAGACACGCGGGAGAGGGGACTCCAGAGATGCTTCAGAAAACACCCAGGGCCATGGCGGGTGAGCACGTTCAAAGCCAGGAAACACTCAAGGGAGACTCCTGCCGCCACGTCTTTTACCATATTTTTAAAATTTAAGCTTTCACCATATTTTAGGTCATCCCTTGTGTGTTTACATAAACAAATGAAATATGCTTATATATATATGAACATCCCTCATTAATATAAGTGCAGAAATTCTCAACTAAACATTATCAAACAGAATTCATCAATATGTTTAAAGAATTACATGCCACGATACAGTGAGATTTATTCTAGGCACATAAGACTATTTGCGTATTTAGAAATTGACCATCATGAAGCACCATATCAACAGGCGAAAGAATGAAAGTAACTGTTTTAGTGATTGATGTAGGAAAACAGGTTGCAATATTCAGTAGCCCTTTCTGACTTAAAGAATATGCTTAGTAGCAAATAAAAAAGAAAGAAAGCGTCTCCGGAGACTGCCTGTGACTGTGGGTAAGGTCTGCGGAGGGCCGGAGTGTAGAGGCAGGTGCCCGAGGGCATCACCCTGGGCAGGGCACGGGATCCTGACTGCAGCGGCCATGCGTTCCTCTGGCTGCCCGTTCCAGAGTGGTGGCCATGGCAGAGGGAAGGCGCTCGGCTCCCTGCAGCACCACACTGCGCCAGGGGACAGCCAAGCGGGGTGAGCGGGCACCAAAACAGGCACGACGTGCTGAGGTTAAGCCACGGACACCAGGGGATGCCACACTCTGAGGGAGGCCTACTGAGCACGTGGCACAGGCTGGTGGACATGTGAGAGAGAGAGTGTGTGTGTGTGAGTGTGCGCGTGCATGTGCCGCTGAGCACAGAACCTTCATGCCTATCTGCCTCCCCCACAAACATAGGTGTGGATACAGATATAGTAGGTTATGAATTTTTTTTGAGACAGGGTCTCACCTTGTAGTTCAGGCTGGCCCAGAGCTCACTGGTAGCCCAGGCAAGCCTGGAACTCAGCAATCCTCCTGCCTCTGCCTCCCGAGTGCTGGGATGACAGGCGTGAGCCACCACAGCTGGCTGGATATGAGTTTCTTGAGACAGAGCCTTGCTACTGTGGCTAAGTTGCCCAGGCTGATCTTGAGTGTGAAATCCTCTGTCTCCGCCTCCAAGGGGGCTAGGATTCCCGGCAGAGGCCCTGGCCTGGACTGCAAGTGGGGTTCATGCGGCAGCCCCAAGGAAACAAGTGGGAAGAGGCCGAACACGGGCTGCGGTGAGCCGCCGTTTCTCTGCAGCGGAAGGACTGCGGTGCTCTCCGTCTGACATGGCCGGTGTGAGCGCTGCGTGGGCTCTCGGAAAGCAGAAAGCCGGACTGTGCTGCCCTCAGCCCCAGCCACGGTGCCAGGCACCAGTGCTCACATCAGCTGGGCTCAAGTCATGGTGCCCGTGCCCACCGTGCCCACCACGTGCCAGCGAGACCGGGCTGCAATGCCTGAGTGGGTGCAAGTCCACACGCCGTCTAGTGTTTCCTCACCTTCTCCTGAGCCTGGTTTGCACTCAGGGAGCTGGGTCCCCACCCGAGAAGCTCCAGCCAGCGATGCCAGGGCAAGCAAGGGCAGTGTAGACCTGGAGACCCGCGGAGCCTGTCTTGGCGCTGGTGCCCCGTACAGCATTCCTGGGGTCCCCTGGCCCCTCTCCAGGAAGACACTCTTGTTTCTGACCAAGAGCCCCTGGCTTGTGGGGAGCAGAGCCCTGGAGGCCAGCCCAGCAGGCTGACAGACCGAGGGAGCCACGCCAGCAGAGGTGAGGTCACGCCCGGCCAGGAGCCTGGGGGTGCAGAGCGTGGGGTGCCAGGTCTGGACGACCAAGCTGCACACGGGAGCGTGCTCGGGAGCTCACAGCCTAGAGCGCACAGTCCAAACTTCGCCAAAACTAAAGTGTTCACGTGTTTAAAAAATTCATGACAAAGATACTGCCACACTCTTCTCCCTGCAGAAGTACTCGCCTCTCAGCTCTTGCCACTTGGTAAAGCAGCTCCGGAAGTCCTCTCTGTGATCGGGGCGGGGGGGGGGGCTGCCAAGGACCACCCTGGAGAAAGGCAGGTCCATAAAAGCCTGACTCGGGGTCCTCGTCCGCCATATTCAGCAGATCTGGCACCGTGAGACTTCCGGCTCTCCCCAGAGTCAAGATGACCACAGACTGGGAAAGTTTGAGTCAGTTCAGGGCAGAGAGGTGCCAGGACGGGGAAACAGAGACTCTCAGGGAAGAGCCCTCAGAGCTGCTGCCGACAGTGGCCAGGTGTGGGGTGAGGTGCTCGGAGTGAGGGGTGGCCTTGGAGGGGCTTCACGACAGTGCGTCGTAGATGATAATTTTCCAAAGCTTACATGTTCACTGTATATTTTGATGGCTCCTTGTACATGTTAAAACACACGCATGGTTTAACATGTACATGGTACAGTACATATGTGTGCACACATACACTCCAGCCACAGCACACCAGAGCCAGCATGGCTTGGAGCAGCCCTGCGGAGAAAGTTCTAGTAAAAATCTTAAAACAGAATTTGCTTGTAAAAACCAAAAGCAGCCTCATTTGAGACAGCGCTTGTTAGATATCTGAGGTCCCCACAGGCCGTACAACTGCGCCTTCAGAACGGAGCCAGTGCGGCAGGCCGTGGAGGGCAACCCTGGCTGAGGACCTGCTGCCCACTGAGAGGGTGCTGGACCGTGTGGGGCACCTGTGGCCTGTTCTGTGTCTGTGCCAGCCTGAGAGGCAGCAGAGGGAGCCGTGGGGGTCTGAGGGGTCTCAAAGCTGGGCAGCCTGTGACCAGAACAAACCCCCCTGTGCTGAGATTCCCAGTAAAATGTACATTCGTAGAGAAACTTTCTCCTCTCACTAGACTGACTCCGACCCAGGACCCAGGACCCAGGCACTTGTGGGACACATCACGACTCTGAGTGGGGTCCTGTCCCCTCCAGGTCTCCTCTCAGCCCCACTGTCTGGAAGCCACACCCAAGGGATCACAACGCGGGAAAAATGGGGTCCATCCCCAGTGGCGTTGTCAGAAATCACAGGGGCTGGTTTGATTTGTTGGGCGGGTTCCAGGCTGGCTGATCCTGGCTATGTGATGTGGAAGTATTTTATGTACACCCAGAGGCTCTTTTCTGAATTACAGAGCCTTTTCCAGCACTGAAATAAATACACAGAAATGCTAAAAAAATTAAAGAAAACATTTCCACCTCCTGCAGTTCCCTTTGCAACTTGCTGCTGGGCTGAGCTTGACAAATATGTAAATGTACATCCAATTGCAGGCACGCAGTGCATTTCACAGGGTTTAGAGTTTCTTATCAAAAGGTGTGCAAAGGATTCTGGGCAGTAGATCAAGCGGTTGGCGCTGACAGCCTGGCTTTGCTAGTTTTAGCAGCTCTAAATTAGATGTAAATAAACGAGCTGATGGCACAGAATGGGCTCGCTTTTTTGCTGCTGGCTGCCTGAGTCTGGCTAAGACCTCGGCTGCCGGAAGCAGCGACTTCTCCTGGAGCCTGAGAACCGACACCTGGGCAAGGAGAGTGAGAGCCGTGGGCACAACGGCGCCGGACTTTGGTCAGGTCAGTAGGCGGCTGCAGAAGTGAGGGCAGGGGCACCTGCAGACGGCCCTGGCACAGGTGCCTGGCTCCAGCCTGCTGCAGAAGGGACCAGGACAGGAACACACCATGACAGCAGGACAGCGTCTAGGACACAGGGACAGATGGGTCCTGGGGTGCAAAGCTGGACCCAGGGTGGCCCTCAGTGCGGTCCCCAGGGGCAGAAGCCGGGCGGGTGGGCATTCTGGGTGTGACGCCAGCAAGCCGCGGTGGGGAGGGAGCAGGAGAGGGGAGGGGAGGAGGGAGAGAGAGCAGGGTGGGGGCGGGAGAGAAAGGCGAGAGCGGAGGGAGAGGCAGAGCGGAGGGAGGCCCCGGGCGCGGTAGCGCAGGAGCAGCAGGCGCTCCGTCCGCAGCGCCCGACCGTCCCCCGTGGAGAGGGCCACGACGCCCGGCACCGCCGCTGGGAGCCGGAGACTGCTGAGCAGGGCAGAGGGACTGCGATGGACACCAAGGGCAACTGCCACGGTGGGCGAGGGGGAAGGTGCCCACGGGGCACGGGGCAGTGGCCCTCCTGCGGGGCGGGGCAGGGACGGAAGCTTCCGGGGGTGCGGCGTCGGGGAGGCTGGAGCACAGACGCCCCTGGCAGCCCCAAGGCTCAGCACTCAGCAGGTGGATGCTGGTCTCCATGTGCCAGCGCTGGCCTTGCTTCCACCGGGAACACACCTGGCACAGCGACGCCCAGTGCGTGTCTGGAGGAAGAAAGCGCACGGATGCGTGAGTGGGAGGAGGAAGGGCGCGTCCTGCGGCGTGGGGACGGACGAGGGTCTCTGGCGCACGCGCGGGCCAGGCTGCAGCAGGAGCGGGCCGGGAGGAAGAGTTTGACGCTCACGGGCCGTTACTCTGAGGCTGCGCCTCAAGGTGACGGGTGCTGACGACTGTCTACACCCCGTTTTATTTCTGAGAACTCAGAGCGTCGGGCTCAGTGCCTGCTGCTGCCCCTAGTCTTCAGGGTAAAGCAATCCCGGGGTTGGTTTAAAACAGATGAACAAAATGAAACAAAACCTCAAAAGCACCTCTCAAAAGACTTTTCTCTCCACATCATTATTTTGCCCTTTCTATCTGTTATTGTTGGCCTTCTCTATTTCTTTCTGAGCACTTGAGTCTCCCTGCAGAAGCATTTTCCTTCGGTCGAAGAGCACCGCCAGTCTGTCCTTGTAGCATATGGTCCACAGTGCGTCTCTTCGGATGCCTCGCGCAGACTTCTGGAAGAATGTACTCACTGGTGGCCGGGCCACGTGCTCACAGACTTCCCATGAGCAACGCCAAGGCGCCCTTTGTCTCTGGGGCCAAGTGTCTGGCGAGACTAGACTGGCACAGTGCCCTTGCTGACCATGCATCTCAAGCCCAGGCCTTGGCTGCGCCAGTCCGCCCCGCGGGCTTCCCGCACAGCACTCTGACTGGGCCTCGCCGCAGTGCCCTCATGGAGGCTGGGTGAGCTCCCAGGATCTGTCAGTTAACTCCCTTTCATCTAATTTGGAGAGAATGGCGAGCTTCTTTACCCAGCCCAGAGTTCTTTGCGAGCACACATGAATGTGTTTCTAATGTGGACTCGCATCTGGACATGGAAGAACAAGCTGAAGGACACCGGACACTTCTTCTGGCCAGAAGTTTATCCACTAACTGTTACTTAAAATGCACAACATTTCGTCTCTGCATTTTCTAGTGCTCTAGTGTCCTGGATGACACTCTATTTATCACTCAGAGGATGTTTTCTTTAAGTCTGTGAACATGTTTATAATATCTGCCTTAAAATTTTGTGTCTGCAAACTCCAACATCTAGAACATCTTGTGGTTCATTGCTTGCCTTTCTGTGTTGGCTATACTATGAGTTACAGTTTCTTATTTCTTTCTGTAGAATGTATTTTTTATTGTAGATGAGGTATTGCAAAATTTCTTGATTTGTTCTATTTCTCCAAAGAGTGTTGAATGTTAAGACTTTATTCACACAAAGAAAGTTCTGCTGGTGGAGGATTACTGTGCCTGTTGGAGGCCGGTTTCCTCTTCGCTGGAATGCATTGGCGAAAGACCAGGTGATCACCAAGCCACTGGACCCTTCGGCCCCTTCAGCACGGCTCTGAGTCTTCTTCATTCCACCTGAGCTGGACCCTCGCATCTGTCAGCACCGCCCAGCTCGACACGCCTGCTACTGTCCAGCTCTGTCTGTGGTGGACACAATAGAGAAGCCCAGCCCAGCATAGCCCAGTGTCTGCCCCAAGGACTCAGACGTGGCCGTGCTCTGCCAGCTCGACAAGGCTGAAAACTGTCCAGATTTAGTTTTAGGGCAGAGAGTTCATCTAATACCAGCCACTCTGTCTTGGCCCGAGGAGAAAGTAAGATCCTGCTGTTGTTGAGGAATATGTGGTCATGAATCATGTAGTACTAGACCGCAAGGAGATGGAGGGACTTTGGGGGTGACACAGGCAGGTGGTCGTCCTCCAAGTCCCTATTGTTAAGTCTAAGGAACGGACAAACCTGAGTTAGGAAGAAGGTTGAGGTTCATCTCACTCTAGAAAAGGGGCTGATTGCCGGAGCAGTGAATGAATATTTCACGGTCTCACGCGAACTGGAAAGAAAATGCTCCACATTTATTTCCTCAGCAAATACTTCCTTTGTGTTTTCTGGATTCCATGTTCCCTGCAGGTGTTTGAGCAGAGTTGGAAGTTTCTGGACCTGCTAAGCCAGGAAGCGGAGGTGGGTTCGATGAACACTGGAAACCAGCCCATGCCGGGTGACCGAGACACAGCGGAGGGGGCAGGGGCAGAGCTGAGCAGCCGCGAAGGGCCAGGGAGAAGCCATCCCAGTGGGGCCCTGGAAGGAAGCAGAATGAGTGCGAAGGTCCCAGGAAGTGACCCCACCTTCGGGAAGATGCTCGCCCCCACGAAGTGGGAGAGATGGTGTTTGCCACAGCTCGGAGAGCGAGAGCGAGCGGCGGCGGAGAGTGGTGTGGGGAGCTCAGATGCGGACGGGCACGGCTCTGGGGCTGCAGCAGGAAAACTGACCTTGACCTCAAAACAACAGGAAGATGGCACAGCAGAGACACCCATGACACACACGTCGAGGTGGCTGAATACTGCAAGATTTCCTCTGTCGGGCTGATGCCCGCGGGCTCCGTCAGTAGGATTCTGGCATCCTCCCAGCCACGAGACCCAGCGTGTGTCATGGGGTGCCCACTTCATGCTGTGGCATCAGAAATGCATACCTCTCCTTGCCACAGGGAGGAGAAATCGAGGGTTACAATTCCATTCGTGGGTGTTGTCTGGAACTACCTGTGTGCCCACCCTGTACTCAGGCCCTAGGCATCACAGGAGGGGCAGGTCCCAGCAGCTCCAGGGGTTGGATAGGTCCCCTGGCTGGGCTGCGGGGCACGGCTGAGGGCAAGCCACCTCTTTCCACAGGTGAACGCCCAGTTTAGGTCCATGGGGACCCCAAAGCCCAGGTGCTGATTTTATGACTTTTTAAAAGGACAAGAACCCCAATTTTTTTTTTTTTTGAGACAGGGTCTCACTTTGTAGTTCAGGCTGGCCCTGAGCTCACTATGTAGCCCAGGCAAGCCTGGAACTCAGCAATCCTCCTGCCTCTGCCTCCTGAGTGCTGGGATGACAGGCATGAGCCACCACACCTGGCACTGTGGTATGTGGTACTGATTGCTGGCGGGTGTGAGTCTCCATGCCCTGCACTGTATGTGGTTTCCAGGGATCGAACTCAGGACCTTGCATTTGCAAGGCAGGCACTGCAACCACTGAGCTAAATCTCCGGCTCCAAGAACCCCAATTTTTTATAGGAAAGTTTCCAAGTGTTCAATGCTTGTCAAACTGGTGTCCTCTGACGTGCCCCAGGGACAGTGTGTTGTCTCTGCTGAGCCCCTGGGGAGGCTCCCTGGGTGGTGCTCCCCAGCAAAGGGAAGGAAGGGCCAGCTTCCGACACAGCAGAGGGGGGCTCATGGCTCCTGTGGCCCTTAATCCACAGCCCCATGCCCCTTGCTGGCCCCTGCTGAACAAGGGGCCTGGCCTAGTGCTCCCTGCCAGTGACTAAGCCTCTGAGCCTGAACATGCCCAGCCTGGATGCCCGGGCCAAGGCATCTGCTGGAACCAGCCTCCTCTTAACGCTTTTCCACTTAATGGCTCTGTACCTGAGGCTCCATTGCGGTGACAGAAGATTTGCAGACATTTGCAAAACCTTTGGCATAGTGTATTGCTCTCCACTTATGCCCCCGACACATCAAGCCCCTGACAGGAGCAGGGGCCCCGGAAGGCAGAGTCTCAGCTGCTCCTACCCCTCACGGGGTCCTGGGAGAAGATCGTAGACTGTGCTGCTACTCGCAAAGGAACTGACACTCGAAAATCCCTCTGCTCTGCTGTCCCAGGCCTTTCCAGCCCCGAGGCCCTGAACGCTGGCGAGGGCATCGCTAGCATGACGTGCCGGCACGCTCTCGCTGCGGGCGGCCCCCGTGTCCGGGCCTCTGTGACGGCGAAGGGACCCCTCCCCCCAGCAGCGTGCCTCGTTATCTAGGAGGCCAGCAAAGACCACGGAGGCCCTTCTCCTTTGCGGCCAGACACAGGCCGTTTTCTGTGCCGCCCTCAAGGTCCTGCGCTGCCTGGGCCTCCTCGGTGCGCCCCAGACGCACTCCAGCGCGTTCCCAGCCCCGCTCGGCGGCCTCCTGGACGCTGCTTTCCAGCCAGGCTGCAATCACAGCACAGCCTCGGAAGCTCCAGTCGCTCTGCTTCTTTCCTGAGGCTGAGCCCCGTCCCGCTGACACCTGTCCATTCAGGAAATATTGTCAGCCTGATGCCGGTCTCTCCACTGCCGGGGGCAAGCGCCGATGGTGTCCATGAGCCCTCCGAGTCCGCTGTAGATCACGGGGGCGCCTCGCACTCCGTCTCTTGGGCTTCGCGTCCCGGCCTCCCTGTGTGCTCAGGCAGACGCCCTGCTGCTCTGCCTTCACCCCCTGCTCCTCCAGGCGACGACAGTCCAGGTCTGGCACCCAGATCCCCAGGTCTGCAGTGACGACCGTGCTCGAGACGGATCGCCCGGCTAAGTGCCTGACACATTTCCACCCAGCTTCCAATAAGGCCCTATCCCATTTTCCAATAAAGCTGACGAAACCTGATAAAGAAACGTTAGAGGAATCAAAAGGCCCCCGGGCTAAGTGGAATCATATCTCATGAAATTCCACATTCAGCAACAACTCTATTGGAAATATTAAAAAATTCATATATAGTGAAATGATAGATACTTATGTCACCATTGCAAAAAGTTAGGCTGATGGTCCATCCGCACCTCCCAGAGGACGCCCTGTCCCTGCCCGCTGACAAGCGGCCCTGGAGCCATGCTTGGCCATGCTCGGCTCCCCGGCAGGGTGGCCAGCGGGTGCCGCAGAGCAGAATCAGTTGATGGCAGGCAGGAGGTAGCGAGGAGAACGCTAGCAGGGCACGGCCACGGCTCTCTCCCGCCGTCATCTCTTATCGGACTGCTTGGGGTGGGACGCGCTCGCACCTTTACCCAAAGCGTGTCAGCCTAGCACTGTCAGCCTAGCACTGACCCCAAGCCGCACACTCCAGACCCAGCCGCCCGCGAAGCCCCAGCTGGACCACGGGAAGCTCTGAGGGACAGCCAGACACAGCCGTGACTATGTCCTTCTCAAGGATGACCGACATGCCACTGTCCGCCTGGCACTGGCCTAGCCCCTTCTCTGCCCCTCCAACTGTGAGTGCCTAGGCAGGCTTCTGCATTCCTGGTGCCCGGGTCTCGGGGTGGAGGCCGGTTCTGGTACTGAGGCTGGAGTTCAGAGGGGCAGCGGGCAGCTTTGGCACTACCCACAGCATGAGTGGAATGCAGGGGAAGGTGTCGGGTGGGTCATGGAGGTGAGTCCTGGGGCGAGGCCTGCTTTTCTCCTTCTTCTCTGTGCCTTTGCTGCTCCTCTTCCTGGCTGCCAATGCCCCCTTCCACCGCCATGTTCCTGCCTTGGGCCCAGAGGCCACGAACTGAATCCTCAAACCAGGAACAAACAAGCCTCTTCTCCAGTTCACGGTGTGTCCCGGGACCGTGCGCCCTCCTGGACTGGCGCACATGGTGTGTCCCGGGGCCGTGCGCCCTCCTGGGACTGGCGCACACGGTGTGTCCCGGGGGCGTGCGCCCTCCTGGACTGGCGCACACGGTGTGTCCCGGGGGCGTGCGCCCTCCTGGACTGGCGCACACGGTGTGTCCCGGGGCCGTGCGCCCTCCTGGACTGGCGCACACGGTGTGTCCCGGGGGCGTGCGCCCTCCTGGACTGGCGCACACGGTGTGTCCCGGGGCCGTGCGCCCTCCTGGACTGGCGCACACGGTGTGTCCGGGACCGTGCGCCCTTCTGGACTGGCGCACACAGTGTGTCCGGGACCGTGCGCCCTCCTGGGACTGGCACACACATTCTGGAGGAAAAGCAGAACTTGTTAAGTGAGTTCACCTGTATTCTCCAGCCACGGTCAGAGCTTCAGTCCAGACATTTCTCACCATGGCGCTCAACAACCACCGTGGCCCCTGTGAAACCGAGACGGGGAAAGCTCAGGGGACAGTCTGTGGCCTGCAGCTTCCAGAGGGCCACCACACCCAGGTGAACCCGAGCAGGCATCAGTCCAGGTGCCCACGTCACCAGCTCGCTCCGGGGCTCGCGGTGCGGCTCACCTGAGGTGCTCCGGCCTTCCCAGCGTGCTTGTGGCCAGGGCCCAGCCTCCCAGCTGCCCTCCTCTGCTGCGTGGGTCCTGCAGCGTCCAGAGCAGGACGACCATGGGCCGCAGGAATCTGCTCAGTGGCACTGTCCGCGACAGACCCACAGGCACAGGGTTGGGCTCTCAGAGGAAGCCCACACCCCTGTTCCGGGAGCCTGGCTGGCAGCCTGCGAGTGGCTCCTGTAGATGCGCCACCGCGCTGTGCCAGAACCTTCGCGACTCTGGCCAGACGGACGCACCCTCCCCGGCCGGGAGCCTCCTGGCCGCCAGCGCACGGGTCCTGGAGAGCCGCAGGCCGGCGTGGGCGGCTCCCACCCACCTCTGGGCTTCCCGCCCGCAGCACACGGTACTTGGAATATGACTTTTTAGGTCAGGAGAATCTAGGGCAAATCTTTTTCTTTAGTTGGACATGGGAACAAATAGAATATCGTCACCAGGTACCAGGAATTTACTATAAAATGAATAAAATGTAAAAGGAAGAAACAAATAGTCCAAAAAGCAGCACTGTGGATAATGAGATAGTCAGTGTTTGAAAAGATCCTTTAAATTTTCACAGTTACAAAATAATTCCTGGGTCAGTTTTTAACCAATGCATATGCTCAGCACATTATAGCCTGTAGTAAATTGTTAGGCTATTAGCTGACAGCATATAAAACACATTACTTGACAGTATTAATATTACATATGCAATTTTCAGCAATGATGCAGTAATTAAGGTACTATTTGTATTTAGTTACTATGTCCCCACAGCTTGGATCACTGGAGTGCGGACTGGCAAAGGCTGGCTGTTCCGCGAGCTCGCGTCTGGGTGACGAAAGGCCCAGCGGTCGGCCTCGGGCAGGAGGTGTGTTCTGGCTCAGGCTTCAGAGCTCTTACCCCATGGTCGCTTCTCCCCGATGTTTCTGGCCCCGCGGCGCTCTTCAGGGCTGCAGAGCACGCTGAGGAGCTGCGCCCCGGCCGCGCCTCCAGCAGGGCTCCTGCCTCAGAGTCCTCCCGGAGCCGGGCGTCACAGCCGGGCTTGTGGAAGGGGTTGGATCCAGAGCCTGGCGGCTCTCAGGAGGTGCGGCCTGGTCAGACGGGCGGGGTGCTGGGCTGTGGGCTCCCAGACCCCTGGTGCCCTGCTTCCTGCTGGCCATGAAATGGGAGCCCAGAAAAACCCTCCTCTCACAGGAGTGGGCGTCAGGTGCATTGCAGCGGGGAGGGTGAAGAGGCGCTGTGACCTCCGCTCTCCACAGGCCCCGCCCCTCACGCCCCCCCCACGCCTTGGGAGCCCCTCTCCAGGCGGCACTGGGTCGGTCCACTGCGGGACTGGAGCCCTCTCACCCGATCCCACCTCAGAGCTCCACTCTGAACAGAGCTGCCAGGCCAAACCCTCACCCCTGAGCCTGCGATGCCCAGACCGAGCCAGTGGCTGCGCCGGCACTTCACACAGACCCGCACCCACCTTCCGGAGGGCTGCATGTGTTCATGGGTGGCGGGCACAGGTGGCACAGGTCCCGTGGCAGCACGGCGTCTCCAGGAGCAGACGGCACCAGACCAAGCACAGCTGTGGGAGGATGGGGCCCGGCAAAGCACACAGGCAGCTTGCAGCCTGGCGCTGCCCCTGACGCCTGCCAGGTCAGGAGCACGGCAGCGGGGAGGGGTATGGGTCCCACAGCACCGTGTTAGACTTAGGGGGCGGCGTGTTTAGTAGAGCCGAGGGCACACTGTCTGGCTGTCTCTACTGCCCGACACCAACGACAGCGGCGAGTGGCTTGCTCAGTCTGTACTTGCAAATATACGGGCCACAAATAAGGTCCTGGGACCTTCAAACCCACAGCAAACCACTCTTCCGCCTTGTGAAAGTGTACTCTGCCCTCTCTTGACTTCTGATTGGTGGTCCTGCCCAGGCATCGAGCACGGCCGAGGCCAAAGAAAATCACGTCCCGGCCCCCTAGGCAGCGTCACTCGGGCCCTCAGAGCCGTGTGAACGGAAGTGCCTTTGGTAACTGTCTTCCAGACTCAGGAGGCGGCCGACGAGAGAGCCCCCCTCTGCCCTCCTGCGTCTCCCTTGGGCCCCCGCCTGGGCCCCTCACACGTCCTGCCAGGGCCCTCGCAGTCTCCCCTATAAACTCAGCCCAAATTCTGCAGTAGAAGACAGATGACTTCATATCCATGCAAGCGAGCCAGACAATAGCTTTAGCCATGACTGATTACCTCGCAGTAACCCACTTTATGTTAAATGCATTCTTGCTGTTCAATTCCACCACTGTAATTTTGTTCTTCTGCATTCCCCAGCCCTCTGCGGACTAACCAGGTTCCTTCAGTAATGATTTCTTTTCTATTGTATTGTTTTCTGCATAATCAAGTTGGTAGGTGGGGGTTTGGGTGACACGGCCATCTGTCAAGTTCATTTGCTCTGAAAATGCGAGGAATAATGGGCCCTCCAACTTGGGGCCATCCTTTATAGGCGCAGCAGACCAGCCTTCACCCTGCGCTACGTTCTCAGCTCTCCAAATGACTCTTCCCCTTTCAATAAGACGCAAGGCACTTCCTCCTACATGATGGGTGTTCACATATTTTGTTTCTTTTAGGAGGAAAATGCATTTCCCCTCTCACTTGTCCACTCTGCACTGCAGTTCACGCAGGGGAATCCAGTGAAAGGAGCCGCCGACGCCCAGGCTGATGTGCTGTCTGCAGACGAAAGACACCTGTGCTTCCGGGCGGCTCCCGGGCCTTGCCCACCGGGCCTGGTGACAGGCCAGTGACACGCTCGCCTGCGAAACCCCAACACCTTGGAGACACCTGGTGACACAGGTGGGAAGGCCAGAGATACGGTGTCCCTCTCTTCAGTGAAAGGAGCAAACGTTGGCTTTGTCGCCCTTGCTGAAATGAGCACAGAGAGCCCGTCCAGAGAGAGGGGCCGATGGGGCGCAGGGAAGCGTCCTGAGAAACCACTGCCTTCCCGTATAAACGTAGCTTCAGAGAATGAGTGTGTGTTTCTTAAAAGGGGATCGTGTGGATAATATTAAAGCGGATGATGGGCAGAAAACGTGTCTGAGATCAATAACCCTTCAGAATTTACATATATGCCTGCCAAGTCTTCCCTCGTAGCCCCTGCTGCCTCAGACGTGGGAGCCTGGGAGGTTCCAAGGTGCGCCTCAGCCTTGGGCTTAGGATAGAGTAGACACCTCTGTCCCGAAGTGGGCACGGTCAGCTCTGTCCTTTGGCTCTGGCATGTGCCCGAACCCTGTGTCTGGAAGGCGAGGTCCTCTGCTTGCGCGGCTGGGCTGTGAGCTGAGGCTGCTGTCTCTCGGTCTCGGAGGACGCCAGGGGTGCCGGCCCCCTCTCCCGCCCTCGCAGCTCCAATCCAGCCCGCCGGCCCAGTTCCATGTACTGCTCAAGACAAGCCCGAGACAGCAGAGTCAACCTGACAGAACCCTCAAGCCACGGCCCAGGTCAGCCCTTTCTCCTTAGAAGCTGGGTTGTTCTGGGTGTCTCTTTGTTTGAAACAGAAACATGGTCAGGACACGAGGTTTCTTTCTCTGCTGCGAAGAAGCTGGGATGAGTCCCCTAGGCAGGGCAAGACGTGGGATCTCGGGCCCCCGGTCAGGGCCACCGTGCCAGGGAAGTGTTTCTCCAGAAGACTGCTGCTCGGGGATGACAGAACAGACACAGGGACTGCTTTGCAGGTTATGTGGGCAGAAAGACCCAAGATTTGCAGCCAGCTGGAAACCCAGAAGTTCAAAAGACTAAGGTCCGCCTTCCAGGGACGGACAGACAGCATCCCCACATGAAGCCACTCAGAAACAGACTGTTCTTCCCTAGCCTTTTATTCAGCTGATTAGATGCGACCCACCTCACCTGGGAGGGGAGTCCCCCAGTCTGTGGATTCAGACACTCAGCGCTTCCGGAAACACCTATCCAGACACCCAGACAAGGTGGGCAAGTTTCCAGGCATCCGGCGCCCTGTCAAGACAACATGAGGTTAACTATCACCATCACAGGCGACCTCATGTGGTTCTCCTCGGCCAGAACTCCCAGAAAACCCCATCTCCCTCCTTGGAGTGAGAGCGTTCTAGGGAGTCCGGCGAGCCGAAGCTCACTACTGCAGACCTGTCTTTTCTGGTACCTGCTGTGGAGAAGAAGAGAGGCAGCAGAGGTGGAGACAGAGTTTATGCTCCTTAGATCATTTCCCAGAGGAGGGAAAACTTGAGAGAAATTCAGCCTACTTCAGCTCGACCTTGGCCGCCTTTCAGAGTAGCCTTGTGGGTTCCCACAGCGGCTGACAGGAGGCCCCTGGCGGAGGCGATGGCTTCCATGTTTTGGTGACAAGCTAAGTGCTTTGAAAACTCACTCTCCTCAAAACGCGACTCAGCCAGAAGGAATTACCCAGACGACACTCTGGCTCCCATTCAGTCCTGACAGGGAGCATGACATGGTTCATGAAGTGGGTTTTGCGAGGTGGTCTCTGCACACATGGTGGAGTAATGGCTGGATTCTAATAGCCCTAATCCTTGACCAACTGAGTGACTAATTCCAGCATTTTTATATTTTCTAAAGCTAAGCATCCCTCAGACACTGGCTTTAGGAAGAGCGGAGAGGACTCTGTCTCACAGGACTGAAGTCACTCTGAAGCAGCAGGGTGGAGAGGCAGCACCCCACACTGGGCACAGCACCACTAGGGCTGCGTCTGTGAGCTCAGAGCATTGCTCGGTGGGGATTCTGCACACGTGGAGAGTGGAAAGGCTCCGTGGTCCACTGCTCAGCTGTCCTCCTTTAGATCCTCTGTTGTTCCTATCGTGCATGATTGCCGACATTTCCCCAGGAAGTAGATGGACAGAGCAAGTCTCTAGAGATGGGATCATCTCACAGCTGGACCTAAATATGTCCTGTACCTTGGAGAGAAAGAGGCAGAAGTCCCCCGAGTACCACAGATAACCTCACAGCACCCTCTACAGGGGCAAGTGTAGTCTTTCTAGAACATTCTAGAATGTTCTAGAGTATTCTTTACTTGCACATGCTTCACAAAGACCTTCTTTGGTTTAGCTCTTGTCTTTTACTTTAGAAAGCTCATTTGCCAGTAGTAAAATATTTACATGAAATATCAAAATGGACAAAGCACCATTACTGTTTTCGAGACATCTTGGAACCAGAAGGCACACCTCTGACCCTTTGGGAAGGCGGATAAGAGCCATGAACCCTCTTCAGGTGAGCACACTACCCGGCGCCAGCGGCGCAGGAAGAGGGGTCTCTAGGAGGCCCGAGCCCTCCCTCCCGGCCAGACACTGTGCTCACAGTCTCAGTTTTGCCCAGCGGGTTATTATTATTAGCTTCCCCTGGTCCATAGAGCCTTCTCCGCTAGTAGCCCCCACTCACTGGCCGCCCCAGCCATCTTCTCCCCCTTCGCTCCTTGGAGCTTCCTGTGGAGCATCCTGGGCACTGGCGGGAAGACTGCAGCACGCTGTGGGTATTAAGTACCCACCTGGAGCCGTCTTCCCGCCAACACCAAGCACTAATTGCTCCGCGCTGCTCCCAGCCTCCGCTCTTCTCCCTGTCCTGCTCAGAGCGGAGTCTCCCTTTCATCCTCTTCCTTTCCCGTCCCCAGGAGGCTCTGGCTGCTTTGGAAGGCAGAGGGAGCTGCCCTGAGTCTGCCGTGGGGCCCTAAGGGCTCCCGTTGGTCCCCCGAGTGTGGGTCCAGCAAGGCCCGCTGCAGCCCGTGAGAAGCCCCAGCCCCGGACACAGCGCCTGGCCAGCTCTCCGGAGCTCGGGCGCCCCATGCTGCGGGGGTCCTGCAGGTGAGGCCGAGGAGGAGCAGCGCACGCATGGCGGGCACCTTGCGGGCCGGGCCCGAGGAGACTCAGGCAGCTGCAGCGCGAAGCAGCGTCAGGCTGGCACTCTCCCCCGCCGCTGCCCGTCCAGCCTCAGCCTGCTCCTCTCTCCTTCTGTCTCATCTATTTATCTTCAGCGTGGGGTCAGGTGTTCCTATGCTGAGCGCAGGGATTTTTGTACCCTAATTTATAATTGAAAAATAGGACAGTCTCAGAGGAGATTTTCCTCGCACTCTGCCTGTGCTCTGCCTCCACCCCAGGAAGATGCTGTCACAATGCACGGTGGCACTGGCATCATGTGTGGGCCTGAGTGCCGCGGGAGGCAGTGAGCGGAGCACACGCCCTCTCACACGCTCCACGGGAAGCCGTGGCCCGCGGGGGCAGAGCATCCTCCTGTTACAGGCAGACGTCCTGCGGCGAGATGCTTGCAGATCCCAGGTCCAGGGAAGCGGCCGGCCTCAGTGCACAGTGGGGCCTGGAAGAGAGGTGCGGAGGGCCTGGGGCGGACACCATGGCCTCGGGTGTGGAAACGGCACCGGCACTGGGCATGGGGAAGGCAGGAGCCTCAGCTGCCGAAGCTTGCAGGGCTGACAAGGGCCCCTCTGGAGCTCTCGTTCGGGGGCTGCTTGGGGACCTGTGGCCCGGGATGGGCCAGACCCTGTAGTGTAAGCCCCTCAGTCTGTGTCCATCCTCAGGCACGTGCACAGCCCGGCCGTAATCAGCGAGTTGGCATTCGGCAGCTGCCCTGGAGACGAGCCTCCATCCACCACTACAATGTGGAAAGTCTGCAGGGCTTCTCTGGCCCCTGAGAACAGGGTGGCACACGCGTGACCAGCCAGCTCCTGCTCGCCACGGTCCAGGGCTCTCATTGCGTTCTTCCAAAAGGAGCTGCCTGGGGTCCCGTCTGTCCGAGCTCACCCTGTGCCACGCCGGTGCACAAGCTGGTGCTCTCCGGTCACCTGTGCTCAGTGGAGCCCCCTACGTGACGCGTCTGTGGCTCTGTCCAGACTGGGCCTCACCCACACTGGGTGACCTGGCTGCTTCTGCACTGGGTGTGGCCAGCCTGTGGCACACAGGCCTCCAGGCTAAGCAGCAAGCTTGCCAATGCAAGAAGCCCGTGCCCTAGGGGAGCCCATCAGCTGCTAGATACCAACCCTCAGCACCACCAAGAGATCATTGCCCGGCCGATGCCCTGTCTCCTGCTTCCAGGCCAGCACACACCACGTGCCAAGTCTGAGCCAGGCGCGTCAGACACATTAGCTGGCCAGGTCACTTCGGGTTGAGCGGCTTGTGGCCTCCCTGCTTTTCACACCTCGCCTGGCTCCAGGGATCAGGATCCAAAGGGTAAGGTGGCAAAGGGTGGCAAAGTAAGTGGTGGTAAAGATTTCCCACGCCCCAGGGGCACGGCCCCGGGCTAGGTCTGAGGGGAAAGAGCACACACAGTGCTTGGCGTTCAGAGACACGCCGCTGTCTGCTCTTAGTGGCCCGAGCAGCTGGAGAGGCCGGAGCAGCCCAGGGAAGGTGGGAGACACCAGAGCGGCTGCCACAGCGTCCACACCTGGGGAAGGAACCGGAAATAGGTGTCAGGGGCTTCTGGGGGACGTGGTCTGGAACCACCTGGCTGATTTTCCCACAATCCTGTGTTCCGGTGGAACAGGTGTGGGGCTCCCACACCCTGCTCCCGCCCTGGATGCCTGGCTGAGGACAGCTGTGCGTGCAAATGTGGATCGAACGGCTGCCAAGATGTGTGTGTGGGGATGTGAGTCCAAGAGATACGTGCAAGGTAATCCGGTGCGTGTCCGGGGGTGGGGGAGGGGTCTCACTGCAGCAGCGGACACACCCACAAGTCACAGGAGGGGAGGTTTGCGGAGGTCCCGGCCCAGGCGGGAAGGGCGCAGGAGAGAAGCCTGGGCAGAGCCGCGTGCCTCCAGGGGCCGAGCAGAGAGTGTGGAGGGAGCCCTCACCCGACGTCAGGCCCCGCCCCTGGGTGTGCTTGGTGGAGAACTCGCTGCTTCCAGCACATGCTTCCTGGGGCTGCTCCCTCCGTGAGCCGGAAGCCCGAAGCCCTGCTGAGACCGGACGGTCTGCCTCACACGGCCAGCCGGGCAAGGCCCTTCCCTGGTCATCTCACTCGCGTATCCCAGCGTCCTTCTCTCCTCTCAGCTCGTCACAGAGATGCCCAGTCCATCCCAGTGTAGAACCAGTGTCCACTGTGGGTGCCACTGAGGTCACCAAGAGCCTGCCCACCCTCCCCTCCAGGACTCATCAAAGTCTGTGCCCCTGGGCTTGGAAGAAACACATTGTAGGAAGAGTGTGGCCCTGGATAACTCCAGACCATTTCCAATGGTTTCTGTTCGTTCTTTCTGAAAGACTGAGCCCCTGAGCGCTCTTGAGGCACCGAGGGGCGCTCCTGGGTGGCTCCGGTTATGAATAAGACAGTTGAGAGACCCTCGCTGGGCTCCCTGGAGAGACACGGTGCCATCCAGCCTGTGGCTTCCGCACCAGCTGGTCCTTCCTGGACGCAGACCAGTTACCGGCCCCTTGACAAAATTCAAAACCGCACCAGCTCTCTGAATCCAAGAGCCCAGGGAAAACGCAGCTTCCCTTCCTTCAGTTTACAGCGCTGTGTGTTGTAGGAAGCCTTCAGGCTGCTTCCCACAGCCGAGGCTGAGACGAAGCCAGGTCAGGCGCGGCTGGAGAAATTGTGCAGTTGAGGGGTGACGGCCCAGCAGAACCCACGGTTTGGCATCTTGAAGTTGAAGCCATGAGACAAAAGAGAAACAGAGAATGAGCAGGTCCGCCACTGTGGGCATCAAGAAGCCACGAGCTAACTTCCTCACGGTCCGAGGACGTTGTCTTTGACATAATCAGAACGAGCAATTCCGCATCTCAGAGCAGGAGCTGGAGGCCCTAAAGCCAGCACATCCCTGCGGACGCTGCCCGGACCCCAGGCCAGCAGGCTGAGCGCCAGGCAGCCGGGCAGGGGCGGGGAGGCGCGCTGCAGACCCGGCAGCGAGGGGGTGCCCCTGCACCTCCTCCGGGGTGGCTCCTCCTCTGCGCCCGGTGGAGGAGGGTTTGGGAGGACGGCGCTGGGCACAGAGGCCTCTGGCACAGAGAGCCGAGCCCTGGCGCGCGGGCCCCTCCCCGCGGAGAGAGCACAAGAGAGGCTGCTGGTCCTCAGCACAGCACGCGACGGGGCGGAGATTCTGCAGAGCACAGATGGGAGCCCTATTCCACCGCCCTCCCCGGGTAAGCGCTTGGGAGAGCCGAAGACGACTGCGGGGCCCGTGGCCACCCACGTGCGCAGGGCACGGCTCCTCATGATCACATCATCCCAGATGGACACCGCAGAACACGGCTCCGCCACGAAGAGGGACACATCTGGGTCATTTTTAGAGACCGTGTTGTTAAGTGAAATAATCAGATGTGCATGTTTCGGCACCACGAGCCTTCTCTCGTGGGAGCAGCGCGGAGCATAAACAAGCTGAAGAGCGAAGAGAAAGGAAACAGGAAGTAGGGAGACGGGTCTTCTGCCAGTGGGAAGGGACAGAGTGGAGGGGAGGAGGGGTCGGGAGCGCAGGGCGGCCTCGCACTGTGCCCAGCTCCCCGCTGGCCTGTGAGCACGTGCTGACGCAAAGAAGGGGCGGCGGGCACACCACGCAGGGAAGCAAAGTCACAAACGAGAGCCACGTCCTCAGATCGGCCTCGGGGATCCGCGCAGAGCGGAGACCTGACGGCGTCCAAGTCCTGGGAGGCCGAGGCCGCTTTCAGTCCCCACCGTGGCGCCAGCCCACCAGGTGCACGCGGACGATCTCCTCGCCCGCCTGACGGAAAGGTACCTCCCTCGCTCCTTACGTGTTTACTTCGTTAGATTCTTTTTTCTCACCCTTATTTGGCAACATCCCGACATGCCCCGTGGTGATCACGACGTCACGTGTGGACTCGGGACGCCCTCCGCCACATCTGCCCGAGTGTGGAGCCCCGCGGGCCAAGTGGTCCGTGGTGGTGGGTGCCAGTGGGCACGGTGTTTCCCGCCTCGGCCGGGGGCCCGCGGTGAGCGGGGCAGAGGAGGTGCGTGTGGAGACGGCGCATGGGCGGGAGCTCCCGCGGGTCCCAGAGCCGCCGCTGGGGCCGGACACGGAAGACAGGAGGCCGGAGACGCCGCAGTGCTCTCCGCCGCCCCACCCACCCGCTCACGGCCAAGGTCTCACTCTGGGGCCAGAGCCGGGCACACACAGCCTCCCTGGCTTTCTCATGAGGCTCAGGACAGGAGCAGCCGGCCCGGCACGCACCGAGCGCGGTCAGGGGGCGAGGGTATGGGGGAGAGCGGTGGCCAGTGCCGCCTCTGTGGGGCTGGGAGCTCCAGGGGCCTGCGGGGAGCTGCAGGGAGGAGGAAGAGGTCCCGGGTGAGCCGCTGTGTCTTCCCCCCGAGCTCTGGAACCGGACGCTCTCTCCCGCGTCCGCAGGAGTTACGCAGCCGGGCCTGGGCTGCGTCTGCGGCTGTCTCGGGGCGCTGAGTCCGGAAGGAGGAGCTGGACCAGCGGTAGTTACCACATGGCCGGCGTGAATTCTCACCTCCTCCATCTGCTCTTTGTTCCTGGCACGTGGGGCATCCCTGGTACTTCCTGCTCCGCCAGTCATTTAACTCCTGTGAAAAGAATTCTGCAACTAACCCGCCTCCCACATTCGGCCTGAAACCCGTCCTGCCCCGCAGGGAGGGGAGCTGGGGAGGGGCCGCCCTCCTCCTGGGTGTCTGTTTCTGTCTTTAGCTCCACCGTGCCCACTGTTTAGTTTGTGAGCTCCGAGCTGGTCCCGCTGGGCTCCCCAGGGACAAGCCCGTCATCACTCCAGACCCCCAGGGACAGGCACCAGAGCTGGAGCTCAGGAGAGAGGGTGAGCACACTGGGGGGCAGGCAGGAAGGGGCAGGAGGACGGCGGGGCATGGACCCCAGGGTGGAAGTGACCTGGCTGCATGCGCACGCATAGGACACCCCAGGAGGAGGCGGAGGGGCGTCAGCCAGAGCCCTGGTGGGCTGCACCGGGCCGGGCGGAGGACAAGCCAGGAAGCCGGATGGCTGAGGGCACAGAACCCGGAGCCGGCACAGGGTCCGGCTGCAGAGGACTCGGGTGGGAGCACAGGGGCCAGGAGTGCCCTGCACAGGGCCAGGCCCTCCCTTGGCTCTGCCAACAGGGCTCTGCCTCGGGCTCCAGTGTGAACGAAACAACGAACAAGGCTTCCTGCTGCGCAAGTCTCCTGGAGGACAGCGGGAGGCGGGACAAGAGCCGGGGTGCTCGCCCGTCGCCAGCACTCTGGGAAGCTGAGGCAGGAGGATGGCAGGTTGGAGGCCAGCCAGAGCCGGTGTGGGAGCTGGCTGGTGAGGCCTCCGGTCCCACCCAGGGCAAGAGAGGCACAAGCCCGGGGGCCTCTGGACCAGACACAAGGGCCCACGCACGGCAAGGGGAGTGAGTCCTGGAGGGCCCAGGGGGAGGAGAGGCGTGAACAGGCGTTTGACCCTGGCCGAGGCTTTCCGGAACCACCAAGGTCGGGAGAGCACTTGGGGTTCCCCGCAGCCCTTTGCCTACTGTATGCTCTGCGCAGGAAGAATTCGACGGGCCGGGGATTTAGCTCAGTGGTTCCACACCTGCCTCACAAGCGCAAGGTCCCGAGTTCAATCCCCGGTACCTAAATACATACAAGAAGAGTCCAGGAGAGCAGAGAGGGCAGGCCCGGGGAGCGTGGTCTCGGTTCCTCGCCTCCAGAGGCCGGCGGGAGGCCCCAAGCTGCGGGTCCGTCCAGCACAGACCCAGGGCTGCTGGCGATGGCGGTGGAGGGGGCTGTGAGGAGGAGGAGGGAGAGGAGGAGGAAGATGAGGAAGAGGAGCGGAGAGGGGAGGAGAGAGAGGAGGAGGAAGATGAGGAAGAGGAGCGGAGAGGGGAGGAGGGAGAGGAGGAG